>WHPX01001329.1:600000-794400 GCA_011057435.1 Actinia equina | reverse complement strand
GGCCGGGTTTTTACATAGCCTAAATACCTTTAACTGTTTACACTACGGTGGCGATGGTCTTGACCACCGGGCGGTACACGTACATACTAACTGTCCAACATTTTGTTTCAGGCATTAACTGAAGCCACACGGACATGCAAATTTATCATCGCCATATTCTGGCCTCCAAAACGTTACTTAACTTGTCATCTCCAAGCAGCGGTGGAGCTTCTGGCCTAAAAGGAGTACGGACTTCTGACCCGACATGGGTCTTCGACAAATGAGCGACCAATGCGAGCCTGATGCACAGTTACGGCATATTCATAAACACCAATCCGCTCAACATTCTGGCTCTCAGGACCAGTCGTGATATTTCATGAACTAACATAAAAGCACTTAAGCTCGTCCTCACCTTAACTTATCTCAGTTCAAGACGCACTTCAAGAAAAGAACGAATCTCTAAAAGACTCTCCCGGAGATAAAGGAATGAAAGGAACTCCATAGAACTCCAATTGGTAGCAGAATAAATCCGATCAGTCCTGTGTAATTTCGCTATACCTAGCCCCCATGTCACGTCAAGGGGCACGAAGACCGCTTACCTAGAACTTTTCCTATAATAAAACTACGGGGACGATTAATGTGGAGGGAACGTTACCTACTCTAATTCACCCTGGTGACCAACGTCGTGCCCAGCAGTTGTTGACCATTGCTGTTACGAGGAAACGCAAGCAGGTACGGCTGGATGTTTTTGGCGCCAAACGTAATATCAAATTCCTTCAAGGCTAAAAAACAGTCGACCACTTTTGGCTTTCTGTCATTAATCCTATAGATAAGGGCAAGTTCACCTCGTTTGTCGATGAAATAGAATGTTGTACTTACGGACAAGTCTATTGACTATGGGCTATTGGCTATTGACTCAGGCCATGAGAGCGAAAACCATATTGTTTAGTCAAATCCACTAGTCAGTCAAATAGATAGAGTGCAAATATATATTCTTTGAATTAAGTTAAATTCATGTTTTGGCTTTCAACTGCACTTTTACTTAAACTTATAGCCTTCTAGTAACTCATCCAATCAATTCAGCATTGACGATTGATTTATCTAGTTGGATTTGCTAAGTAATAATGATGCTGCACCTCGTTATTGTAATAGAAAAGATTTCAACGACTGTAGATCAGCCACTGCAGACGCTATAGCTTTTTCTTCTTTTTTAGTTCGTCACTTGAAGCATACAGGAGACAGACATCTGGACAGCTCAAATCCAGACCACGTAAGTAACATAAAAATTACTGTTATAGATCTTTTAAGCTTCGTATGCAAACGGCAAATTTTCAGTTCACATGACATTCCTTTTTTGAGGAGCATGTTAAAATATTTAGACATGAAAAAAATCAACTTTCAAGAGTTGCATCACATGGTCTAAAATGTGCAACTACAAACAGCGAAGCCAAAAAGGTCAATAGGTTACCAAAAGAATAAGAAAGTACACATACCTACTATTGTTGATTCAATATTAATGTGCAAACAAAGCCACTCGTGTGACGCTTATTTAACCCCCCTTAAAAATAAAGCAATATGCCATTAGGATTAGTAGGGGAAACGGTACAGCAAGTCCTTGCCTTCCAGCTCATTTTCCCCTACGAATCCTATTGATAATACTGGGATACAGCATGACTTTAACTTTGGTTAAGGCGGTCAGTTATTTTTCCTAAGTATTAAAACTTTGTACGACAAACGATGCATTTTTACTTTCAGCAACCGCAGGCTGCTACTCTTAGCATTTCACCAAGAAAAGTTCGACAAATCAACGATTCCAATATCACAATCTTAAATCAACTGCATAAAATTATATTTATTACACAGGTAAACCACCACGCAGATAACTGTCATTGTTACTATTCATTTCGTGCTACTGTTGTTATTGTCGCCGTTGTTGTCATTGTTGGCGCTGGCGATGCTGGTGTTGGCCGCTAACTGTTGATGTTGTTGCTGCCGTTGGTCGCTGTTGCTGTTGGCGCTGATTGATACTGTTTTTGGTGCTGGTGATGTCAGTGTTGGCTGTGTGATACTAGTGTTTTGTATGTCGTTGCTGTTGTTGGTGTTATTGCTGTTGTCGTTGTTGCTGCTGTTGCTGCTGTTGGCGCTGATGATACTGTTTTTGGTGCTGGTGATGTCAGTGTTGGCTGTGGTGATGCTAGTGTTTTGTATGTCGTTGCTGTTGTTGGTGTTACTGCTGTTGTCGTTGTTGCTGCTGTTGGCACTGGTGAATGCTTGTGTTGGGGCTGGTGATGTCAGTTCGGCCTCAGGTATGCTAGTGCTTTGTGTATGGTGGGTGCTGGGTGATTTAATAGGTATTCAGTTATTTTGTTGTCTTTTTCAGCTTCCTCCAACGTTATCGCCCAATCCACAAAGAAGAATAATAGAACGGTTCAAAACGTGCACTTTTTGCGCCACAGAGCAGCTCATTCAACCTGAAAAGCGAATTAAAAGGTACATACTAGCACTCTCAAATGATAAATAACTAATAAATTATAACAATATAACATTATTCGCCAAACGTGAAGGGTATCTGTTCGTTTATTACGGTACATAATACACTATGTACAAGTGTATTGTGTTATTTGCGCACTCTGTTTATGTATGAAAAAGGAATTAACGTATTCTGTCATTCAGTTATCAACTTTTGTCTATATACACTAGAGTTACGCTTATAATCAAATAGGTTAACTCTGTCTAACAACACCGAACTAAATATCTCGCATCTTTAAAGGGGCACTTGGATGAAAATCAATGAAAATTAGAAATGGCTTAAGCTTGGTTAAACTTATCTATATGGCCCAGATAGTAGCCAAACAACATGTTTCCTTCACAGTCAACAGTGGCGGGGAAAAAAATTATCATTTTATTCAGCATCTAAATTGTGAGTAAATGACGTCATTTACTCACCCCTATTGTTCTTTTCGCTTTTGAGCCAAAATATCTCAACAGCGAGTGGCTCCCAGGCTAAAATGTTCATTAATCTGATTTTCATAATTATAATTGAGTCATATTATCCTTAAATACTTGAATTATTCGGACTTTCAAAAATTGGGCCGTTTTCATCCAAGTGCCCCTTTAAAACACCGACTACCAGGTGCTCTCAGCCAGAAACCTGACAATTGCCCTATTTCACTATGACGTCACATCAAACAATCTATTGTTTAAACGCAAAGGATCATGGTCGTCGGAGGGGGTCAAATCAACGCAAATTCACCGAAAATTGTTCTAAAACCCGTATCAATCCACGAAGAGAAGTAGAATAGCCAGCAAACGCTCAGAATGTTTTTAAATTTATATTAACACATATTATATCTGAAAAACCAGGCCATTTTAGATTAAACGGTTTCGCTAGGAGCAAATTATGTTGAATTTCTATTGGATTCGGCGATTCTATCCCCCACATAAACAAGCATTGACGTCATAGTGACATAAAGCAATTGTATTGAACACTTGCGATTCAGTTGACGAACATTCTACACCAGACAGGAAATGACGTGAAATGAAAATTAAGCTATGTATTAACTTTGAAATGTAGGGATATGTTTCTCCATTAATTAACACAGCCCATCCAAGGCTGATCGTTAAATGTTTTGTGTCGTTGTTGTTCGTAGGTCATCGAAGGCTCACGCGAAGTCGTTGACCTTCACAGTTGGTTTGGCGATCCTTCATTCTTGGGGCCATCAACAGACTGTCCCACTGATAAACTAGGTACACTACCTGACATTATTACATGACGTCTAGTACTAATGAATTGGATTGAACTGAACTTGAGCAGGCTCCCTGTTTACCATATTTTTTCAGCAAGCGGCACTGGGTTAGAAAGTGTTGACAAGCAAGAAATTGGGATTACCTATGAAACAATACAGGTAGCTGTTTTCATGTTGTATAAGATTTATTATAAACATGCCACACAAAGTCACGACAAGTCATATGACTGTAGAAAACTCAATGTATGGAATGCGGTGCTGTGTTCAAACACGTCTGGATGAGCATTGATTTGGCGATCTGTGTTTGGTTTAAGTCGTAGATTGCGTACCGTGACCGTGACGTTGCTGTGTTCAAACATGTTGTGGATGAGCAGTGATTTGGCGGTCTGTGTTTGGTTTAAACAAGGTCGTAGATTGCGTACCGTGACCGTGGCGTTGCAGTGTTCAAACATGTCTCTGGATAGGCAGTGATTTGACTATCTATGACTGGTCTAAACAATGTCGTAGATTGCATACCGTGACTGTGACGGTGCTGTGTTTAAGAATCTCTCTGGATGAACAGTGATTTGGTGATCTGTGATTGGTTTAAACGATGTAGTAGATTGCGTACACATCCACATTATCACATCCACAAACATTGGCACTATATATATATATATATATATATATATATATATATATACTGCGGTTGCATAAACTTTGACCATTTGTGCATATATACAAGTATATTAAAAGTATATCAAAGATTATGGGATATGATCCCTGATATTGTTTTCGAGTTGTCTATCACTAGGACTTTCTGAAAAAAATATCAGGGATCATATCCCATAATTTTTTATATACTTTTGATATACTTGTATATATGCACAAATGGTCAAAGTTTATGCAAACCGCAGTATATATATATATAATATAATTGTGAAATTGGGACGGAAGCGATGTTATGTTGAATATGGAACCTTTTTTACCTGATGCTTTTAATGATATTAATGTATTATTAGAATACCATTGAAAATGTACTGATGGAGAGCGGATATTACGATGTGTCACCAAGTGTACGGTAAGCATTACCTGCTATATATTGGAACCTGCATTATTACCTAACGTTCTGATAAACTGTAAACTTCATCCTCTTGAGCAGCACCATTGATCCACCTACGTACTCTTTATTCATATTGTTAGAAGAGAGGTACAAGAGAGATTTTTACGATAGTTCCAAATTTCTCGCGCGATGATTCGTTATCATTTTTATCATCAATAAGAAGACAGACAGATAAAGGTGGCGTCAATAAACGCGCACTCTTTCCGTTGTTTTGATCGCTAAAAATGAGAAGTTATTGTAAATTAACAAATACACATCAGTTTTTTATGTGTCTGTCCTCTTATTGACGATAAATTGCGTCATCACATTGTCAAAGTAGTGTGGATCAATGAGGAGTGAATTGCCAATGATTAATTTAGTATATTCAAATTTTAAAATTCAAACAATGAACTTAGGCTTGGACACTAGTTTGGACCGCAAGTATTCTAGGCGGGCCTTTTAGAGACATTTATTCTCTCTTGGTCGCTGCTTGGCTTCTCCGCAGACTAACAAAGGATTTGTCCTGTTTCAGGAATAGATCAGCTCCTCTAGGTCCAATAGGGTCATCGTCTAGTGCTCCTTCCAAGAGAGGCTGTATATCGTAGCACCAGGTCAAACCAAAATACCAATATAGAAAGTAATATATAGGAAATATATGTACATCGATAATCGTCACTCTATTAGGACGATCTTCTTTGTAGAATGAAGTGTCAGATGCCCGGCGCACTGATGCAAACCATATTTGTGGGCTGGCTTGTAAAGGATTCATAATCTACCCCATCATCTGCGCTGTCAGATCAGTTTCGTCAAAAATGCAAGTTCTGAGAAATTCCGACCTTTTTAGTTATAATATTTATCAGAAATTAGTTGTGGTAGGATTCTTCTTACGCTTCTTTTAGGAGACCCAAGTAACGTTTGCTCAAAATGAGGACGGTTCGGTGCAACGTTAGTAGCCTGTAGTTTAAAGTAGCGCATGGAAACTAGACCGGAGAAAGTATTACCAGAAAAGAGGCGGTAGGACAGAACGCTTTTTTTAACTCTTTTGGAGTCCTTTCCCTCTGACAACTCCTTTCGCAACGTTAAGCTAGCTACGCTGACCAAAAACGCTTTCTTTCATGTCTCGACGGCAAAAAGATATTTTGCAATCGAGACAACAAGAACAAGTAAATGATATTAATAGATATAGTTATTAACACTCATATATTTTATAGAAATAGCAGAGTCTTTCTTAGCAGGCAATTGATATAACCGTACGTGTACATGAATTGACAACAAATTAGCAAACATGAAGTAATAAATAACTAACAAGTTTAGAACGTCAAGGAATGAAAAAGACGACAAGACTCAAGGAAGAGACAAGCCAAAGTCAGTGACTATTAGCTTAGATTTAGCAGTAAAATGACAATGAGAGTGCGTTACGTCATTGCGTCCTCTTGGGGCAGCGTTGGTGTCATTTAAAAAAACGATTTCTTATTAGCATCCATTGTCAACGGCAAGGGACACAATGGGCACCATGCTTTTGTCTCTTAGCTCTCTTGGGAATGCTTGGAACCCATCAATAGAGGTTTTACAGCATCACATGACTGCAGCCATGTTAGATGGCAGCAACAATACAATCGTTTTACATGACAAAGAATTCAATTCACAAGGGGTTTTATTGTTCTGCCATGTAACCACAGGCAGTCCAAGATGTATTATGGGCGTGGACTTCGTGATGGTGCAAATCTTTTCAAAAAGTTTTCATTACGGTGCATAGCATTCCTTTTACCTGATTACATTCTTATTTATTGTTTTCTTCGTAAATCTTAATCTATTCTTACTGTACCTATAGCTAGATTGTATCGTACCGGCGCTGGCGCACGGTGGATCGCATTGGTCCTCCTTTCTCGTGATTATTTCCATGCTAAGTAATGAATGTAGCTTATATTCACCTAGGGCAGTCAGTCCAAGGGTTGGTAGTGACTGAATTACTGTTTCCTTAGAACCATTCTGTTTGAGTCATCTTTATAAGTATACATTACGTAACGTAAAATGCATTTTATGTTTGCGTGATGTTTATCCCATTACAGACCACGTACCTTTGGCAACAAGACAATGTTTTCAAGGTTCTTTTCTCCGGTTTTCCCCTATATTCCAATTCGATCATGGAACAAGGGTCACATGTTTGTAAACCACCGGCTATTAAGTGCTACCCTCGTGAAAACTAGGACGATTTGTTCGAATCTCTAACCACCAAACAATAATAAGAACTTTTATGGGAAAGATAACGTGTCTGAAATGAGGAAAAATATTAAAGCCAAACTAAATGAATGAGATGTACAAACTCTATTTTCCTTTTTTTCCTTCTTCTTTTTCTATATAAAAAAAAGGAGCAAGTCTTGTTTTTCTTCCAAAGAAGAGACCAAAAACAGACTTTGCCCTATTAATTTGTTCTAATTTCGAGCAGGATGGTTTGCGAGTGAACATACATTCATGGTGAGACAGGAAAATGGTTTAAAACTGATTGTGTAAGGTTGCAGGTTAAAATAATTAGATGAGTGTTGTGTAAGAATCAATGATTGTCAAATATTCCCAAACAAAGACACAGTGGCCATGGTGGTGGTATTAAATATCTCTAACATGGCTGCGATGATGTGACTTGATGGCGAATAATATAAGTACTTACTGCGTTTTGGGGTTGTTCAGTGTACATTATACAATAGGGAGGTAACAGCGTGTAAAAGGATATTTTTAATAATATGAATTACAAGTTCTTAAGTGTGTGAAATATTAAATATAGATCTATAAGAGAATGATATGGCATTTTTTTTAATATTTTTAATCACGTTCCCGTCCCTGCTCCCGTCCTGTTGGGTGACAATGTGACAGGAAGAATCTGCTGAAAATGATGAAGGAGTTTTCGGGCGGCGCACTTTCCGGAATTTCTAAATTATTGAACGTTTTCCTCTTTGTTCGATGATTTTGACCAATATTTCTAGTGATTTGTTGATATAACACGTGAAATAAGCTACCGACTTTACATTAAAAAAAACTGATTTTCATAAACCAAAATTACAGATTCTTTTTAAAAACTGTTATTATAACTAAGCAAATAGCCCTAACGGTTGTGGAAACACTAGGCAATGTTCCTGCCTTCTTCTCATGAGTTTTATTGCGCGATTAAAAACAACATCTTGCAGTTCCATCAACAGGGTGAACCGCATGATGGCGTATTCGAAATATCTGCTGCAGAAGACGCAGGACAAAAAGAAAGTAAAGTTGATTTAATTTTTCGATTTTCAGTTTAGATAGTTCGATAAACATGGTGCAATGTGCTTTAGATTATGTACAAACCATATGAGGCGGGAACAAAGGCATTTGTACCGAAACTAGACCACTATGCACCATGCTCTCTATCTCAGAAAAAAGTCTATAAATAGGACAGCCATCAGAATTCACGTGTACGGTGTTTCAAACACACATGCATGTTGTAACATGTATAAAACACTTACAAAGTCCTCATACCGTACTAAGGCTTTCTTCAGTCATAATTAAGCTCCTCTAAAGACCTCCTCTCCCCACTAGTCCAGTTATAATAACTTTACATCAATCTTTATTTATTTACAATGCAGGAGGACCAAACATGTCATCAGGGGTGGTCGGGATTACTTCATTTTCGGGCGTTGGTGGGATCCGTTCTTTAGGGGGGCTTGGGTATCGTCCTTAACCGTTCTGGGAATCTGATCTGTTGGCTTTAGAGCTGGCTCTCTCCGCACAGGGCAGTTGCACGCTTCGACTATACAACGAAAGCATTTAGTCGGATACTAGAAGTAGAAACAGACCTATTGCATGTATGAACCACTCTGATCTCATATATATATATATATTTTACGAAATACCTTTTATAAGTTTGACGTAAGAAGCATATTCGATGAAACTGAGCAAAATATCGATATTTGTCAGTGAGCAGCTATCCGCTACCTGGATATGTGCCTGTATTAATTCGTATTTCCTAGCGGTTATTCCTTTAAAAAATTAATTCAATTATTTTATCCCCCGAACGATACAGGTCGCCATGTTCATAGCCATTCCGAGGTCGAGAAATAAACTGGGTCGAGTGGTCATTACAGTGTATTTTGGGACATTTTAGGGAGCAAAATAGATGCGTTTTTTAAAATATGTCCACTAAAACAGCGCCACAGTGCACTGCAATGCTAACTTCGCCCAGTTTTTAATTCCTCAACTTCGGAATGGTTAAAATGAAGGAAGAGGCTTGAGGCTTGACAAAATTCTAGGCTCAAACCCCTTCCCTATCGATCTGCTTCCTTCATGTGATTGTGAAACTAGGGCCGTAGTTTTTCATGTTTCCGGATCCTTACAACTCGGCAGGTTTTGGATGTACACAGGCTAAAACGACTAGGGCACTCACCCCTGTCTTCGAGTTCTTTCACTCTAAAAAGCAAAGCAGAAAACTCTTCCATGATGTCTTTCATATCCATAGTCTAAAAAAAGACCAAAGCAGATTACTGAATTAAATTAAAAGAAATAAATAGTCAAACACAAAAACTTGAGTTTAAGCTAACATAGTCAATTATATCAGCCTTTCGTATTTGAAATTTAGCTGAGCAGCGAAAACAAACTCGTTATGACGTCTTGAAAATATTTTGAAATTTGGGCGTCCACTTGTCAAACTCCTGGCCAAAGAAGTTTAAAGATTCTGGCAACAATGGAACCTTCTCAAAATTATCTTGGATTTAGGCTAACACGAAAATTAAAAGAAAAAAAAAACACTTTTCCTTGATGGGATTTTGTGGCGTTTCTTTTGTATTTTAATATATTGTAGCCTCGTATCATATTTTGAGAAGGGCCCATTTAAACCTCTATTAAACGGCCAACCTCCCGTTAGCGATCACTTGGCAATTCTCCCAGAGGATGGCTATCAGCCAGCCAACTTAACATCGGTAAAATATGCTAGCCCAAAGCCCAACTATAGAAAAAGGTGCTACCACTAATTTCGATTCCCTACCAGTTGATGGGAGAACGCGGCGGACAAAGCATGAGTGGTAAAATGACCGGCCCTAAGCATTTTTGGAGCTTGAAAGAACGAAAGCAAACACGGCGATAAAGTATAATAGTTTTTATTCTTCCTTTAATTTCCATATTTCTGCTCCTTGTAGACACGTCCAGAGAACACTTAAAAATACGGGTTGGGTAACGGTAGCCTGGGAATAAGGGCTGGCGCAAAACAGCTTAGCGCGCTGTGATTGGCGGAAATATAATTTACCGCTCAGCTGGTTAACGCAACATGTATTGTCTCTTACCGAAGTAGGATGTTCTCCGCCAGGCACACCAGTTGGGGATCTTCTTCCAGGTATCCCCGGTACACCCGGGAGTCCCGGGGGTCCTGGTTTTCCCTGGATGCCAGGTAGACCTCGAGGTCCAGCGGGGCCAACGATCGATTCACCCGGACGGCCAGGAAGCCCTAAGGATCCTTTTGGGCCAGGTATTGATTGACCTACAAAATGAACGCAACAGATTTGGACGACCGTGGTATATAGCAAGACATACCACAAAAAAGCATAGTCAATATTTAGATTTACCAGCTACATTCCGAAGTAAAGGAAAAATTCGGAGGTCGAGTTAGCATTACGGTACGTTTTGGGACTGTTCTCGGGGACAAAATATATATACGTTGACCATCTTGGAAATTTGTTCATAGAAAGAAAGCAGGTTAATTGCAAATCTAAAATTAAAAGGTACAATACGAGCCAGGGAAAATAAGGCGTGAAAAGTACCTGGTGGTCCGGGGGAACCCTTGGGTCCTGGGGGTCCGGCGGAACCCTTGGGACCAGCAGATCCATCGGCTCCCTGGGGCCCAGAAGGTCCTTGAGGACCGGGTGGCCCGGCAGGTCCGCGGGGTCCTACTTGTCCAACTCCATTAGATACGTCTGGTTTGGGAGGAGAAGGTGATCCTTTCAGCAGCTAAAGAATGATGAAAACATTTTGTGAGGTAAATTTGTGGTAACAATTTAGCAGCGTGCTGAGAGCATCGCATCTGGACAATTGCTGACCCAATAACTGCATAAACTGACCCACTTTTAATTTTCAAATTATGCTTATTGTTATACGCCGCAATCCTCTGAATAATGGATCTATTTTTGGTGGGTGGGTCCATTTTTGGACTACACAATAGCTAGATTTCAATAGACCATTTCACGGATCCCGCAGCTCAACGTCAGCCTCGTCAGCGTGTAATATATTCTTTAGAAATTGCCTACAACCTGTGAAATTTTTAAGTGTTTCAATTGTTCGCTGATGTGTAAATTCCTTTCATTACTGCGGACTATAGTCAAATTCTAAAGAATAATTACACGCTGACGAGGCTGACGTTGAGTAACGGGATCCGTGAAATGGCCTATTAGATGACAAAAGTCTGTCAATCTCAATATTGCTACAAATCGTATGTTCGACCAGAAAGAATTCTATTGAAGACTTGCATTTCCGCTCATGAACATTCCACACGTGACTGGTGTTATGAATTAGCCCTGCAATGTGACCTGGAATCGATTTCCGATTAAACTCGACGTATTGTGTGCATGGGTAGAGTTTGGTCGGTTGTCCTATGCTTCGAAGAGTTCTTGGTTGTAAACTGTCACATCATTTCACAGACTTCAGGAGCGTACGCATAGGGGTGGTTAGAGAGTGCGTGTAAAATAAAATAAATATTATTTTTGCGAGGGAGTAAGAAATGGCTGGAGAAAATTAATTAATTAATCAAGATAAGTAATTTCCCCTCTTTTATGACCTTTTTGGTCTATATAATGGATCCATAGCATATGAATTGTTTTGTATGGGTTTTTAAGCTAGGGCAGACAGAAAAGAGTCTTCAGTCTTATCTTGCACATGTTTTATAGAATGAATTTAATAATAATCGCTGTGTCAAAGATTACCCCAGTGAATTGAATACACGCGCCTTACCGCTATGACTTCACCCCACTTAAGATCCTAAACTAAGAAGACTTCTAATTAAACTAATATTGAAAGAGTTGTGACATTTGATTATGTTGATAATGTTACCCTTTCGACAGCTTGGAGTCTCTTCTGCCAACTATCTAACACAGTGCAGTTAAAACATGCTATGGAAACAAGAATGACATCGTGAGTGTTTAACTTCACCTCTAGCTCAGTTCATAAAGAATACAAATATCATCATCATTCTTACCTACATTAAATAGGAAGTGGTTTTCATGAGTAGGAAACAAACGGTATTGAATTACAACACGCAGACGGAACGACCTGCCGTAGAGCGGACATAGGAAATAGTGCTGACTTACAGCACGTACATGGTACTGGACATGCCGTAACCTTGAAATGGCTTCCCGTTGTCTTTCAGTAATTCATCCAATAACAACGTGTGGTTCTCGACAAACCCACAATTACAAAATGACCCAAAATCACGAAAGTGAGGGTTATTTTAAAGGAGTTTGGCTTTCAAGTCCACACCCCTCCCCCCCCCCCCCCCCCCCCCCCCCCCCGTGTCAACAACTTTTTGCAGGGATTGTAGATCTTCCTTGTCGACCTCATACATACCGCCCCACACACTTTTCCTGAAATCGTTCTGGATCCGCCCATGAGGGGAGACGTGTACAATGTTGTTCGATGTCTTAGTTGTGCCAACATCTTTTGGCAGGGATAATAGATCCTCATAGATACTACTCCTCAATCATTATATTCGAAAATCCCCTCACAAACACAGAGGTATGACTAGGCAACAATAGGAAATGTTCTGTCTTAAACTTACTTTTATCACACCTGGGTCCAGAGAATCCTGGACAACAGCCTCGTACTGTGGTATAGACGGTCTTCATCTCGATTTTGTATTCGGGCAAGTATACCCATCTGTATACGTAGATACCATTACATGAGTGAGCGCCAAATGGTATTTACTGCTTCAAATACTTTTAAAAGGAGATACAAAAGCACTTGTAGGAAAAAAGAATTTTGTATTTCATCCTAACACTGGATTCTTGTTTACGGCTTCTCTAGCATGAAGGTAAATAGGAGTACCACATACAATACTCTCTATCAGCCAACAACAACAACCAATTTTATTTTTACCCCTATCTTATATGATTTACAGCATTATATATATATACAATAAAGATACTTCATAAATAAATCTAAGTAGTATAAAGTTATTTATAGTATATAAACCAAATGAAAAAAGGTACAGGTTGTCTGTAATAACCACAAGGCTAAGTAAAAACAGACAGCCCGTTCTATGTTATCAAGGAAAGATGATTTTAAGTTAGATGGCACAAAATATAGTTTTTTAATGATATATTATTAATAATATATAATATTTTTGGCACTAAATTAAGTATTAAATGAGCAGAGAAAAAATATATAAATAAATAAATAAATAATAATGATAATAATGATAATAATAAATCATGAGGATATTCAATGATTAATATTTAAGATATTCTTGATTATTGCTTTTTTAAATAAGGTCCTGGAGAGAGCCTTAGTATTTTCATCAAGAGAATATCAAGCCAATCAGGTTACTCCCAGAAATCCCCTCTACAAACAGCGCCTGCGCGCCAAAAATATCTAAAAGTTCCGGCTACTGCACCTGAAAAGTCAGAGGAACACTAAAATATGCCTCGCACAACTATACGTCATAGCTTTAGGCGTGATTACAGGTACATTTTAATAATCAGCCACGATACTCTATACTTGAATTGAATGAAAGACCTTAGTTAAGTTTTTTCAAATCCTAGTTTAATGGACTTTGCAAATTGTCCCTTTTAAGACCACGTGACATTCTCCTACATGAGAATTATCTTCAGGATGATGGTGGTGGTGGGGATTTCATTTATGATGAACATTTAAAAATATTTATATAGATTTATGAAATGAATAAACTTCCAAGAGTAGCATCACTTGGTTTGTAATGGTACATCAAATAACGAAAGTAAAGAGGTTAAGCCAAGAGTACTTATATTGTCCTTGGCGGGACCGGCCGTGAAACTGGAAATGAATTTTCTCGGGGGACCCCCAAAGTTTTTGGATGCACAAGAATGTGTTGCTATTTAAAGTTAAAGGGAAAAAACCTCAATTTTTTGTATCTCTTAAAGTATCTTTAGAATGAGAAAAAAAGGCGAAAATGAGGATCCGTCAAAACTCTGACTATAGGTAAAAGTTCCGGGTCACCCTGCATCCAGGTACTAACCATGTTAACTAAGGTTTGACTGAGTGTAGCGTCCATGGATTACTGGTATTCCACCACAATCAATCATTCCTTCGTTAATCTAACGAGCCGGCTTATCCTGAGGGGGTTTTCTTACCTCTGACCGGAGCAGAATTTCTGGAACAGGTTGCCACAGTAATAACGGTAATTCTGCTTAACCTTCTTGTTGACAACCACAGGACAAGGTACTTGACGCGCAGTTTCAAACAAGCAGAATCTTCCTGAACCACCATGACCAGTTGTAGAACCTCCGTCTACCTGGATGGTCGGGTTCTGGTCGGAAGTGCTAGTGGTCGTGTAAGATAAGGGTTCTGCTGGAGGTCTGTTAACGGGTGGTTTAGAGTTGGCGCCTTTGTAAAGAGGCAAATAACCGTAACCTTGGCTGAAAGTTAATGGGGATATGTCGTGATTAAACTATGAATAGAGAAATATAGAGAAAAAAAGAGTCGTGGTGTAGTGGTAGTGTACTCGCCTCTTACTTCTGGGGCCTCAGGTTCGATTCCTGAACTTGACATCACATGTGAGCAGGGTTTGTTAGGCCTCTCCCTTGATTCGCCGATTTTCTTCGAGTTCTCTGTACACTCTGGTTTTCCTCTCTCGGCCACATCTATAACACACTAATTGTATTCCAATAGGCCGTTTGCATTAAGGCATCATTTGACTCCCACTACCATAATGCTTCGCGAATTTTCTTTCTTATTAAAGTTTGTATTCCCTCATGAGAATAGAAAGACAATTGGTGCTAATTAACTGAACAAAAAGAAAGTGTGTAAGGGAGTCTGGTAGTAGAGGTCAATGACGCCAACGTGGAAACGTCCTATTCGATCTGTGAGTTAGCTGTGACCCGACACATATCAGCTTATGATCAGAGATTGTTTCAGGGTTTGATCTGTGTGTTAGCCATGCTCTGACTTAGATCAGCCCAGATATTGTTTCATCTAGGGTTTGATCTGAGTTAGCCACGCCCTGACATAGACCAGCCCAGAGGTTGTTTCATCTAGGATTTAATCTGTGAGTTAGTCATGCCCTGACTTAGATCATCCCAGAGATTGTTTCATCTAGGGTTTGATTTGTGAGTTAGCCATGCCCTGACATAGATCAGCCCAGAGGTTGTTTCATCTAGGATTGGATCGTGTTTTCGCATTAGTATTAGCCATTCCAAGGATGAGGAAAAACCTGGGTCGAGTTGGCATTACAGTGCATTGTGGGGCTGTTTAGGGGGCAAAATAGAAGCCATATTGGAAATAAGGAGGACCTTCGAAGCCATTCTCTGCATCATTGTGTAAAGATCTGTCACTTGCATATACAGGCATATGGTTAAAGTATGTAGCATTCCTGTGGTTTTCATTGACATTGTTATCGATTTTATTACAGGTTAAAGCCTGACGACTGATTTGATAGCGATAAGGCTATTCCTCTCTTGAAATTCAATGCTGGAGTCAAAAGATGCGGCTGATAACATGCATTACAGATAGAGATAAGAACCCCTTGAGTTCAACTAAACCCCGGGTCATCGTCTTCCTGAGTAATTCATCCAATCACAAGCGTAGTTACAGTCACGGATAGATTCGTTAAGGTGGTAACAATATGGTGATTTGCCGTATCGTTTCCCATACATACGAACCCCTCTAATGATACTCTAAGTATCTAAACTACCCATACATTAATAATTCATTAGTGACCGCATTTCCTGTTGTTGAATTCCATCACTATAGGACTGGATGGTTTGAGGGCGTACAATCAACCTTTGCTTCCGGAATCCGCAACACGTTTGCCATAATTTGCTTGTAGTAAATTCACTAAGGCATTCACATGTTCACATGTCATTGGTGAATTGAAAACTCATGTTGGAAAAATTACTCTGTTGCCGGAAGATTTTCCCCGAGCTAAAGTTCTGAAGAGGTTGAAGCTGTCATATTTTCTTATTTTCCCACTTAAATGAGTCAAAAATTACATAACATTGTTCATATCCATGCGTTTTTATCAGAGCTTAAGCCATTTACGTCACCCAAAGATTTTATACTACACTACATATGATTTTATTTTTAAACTACATTAAAATGTCGTAAGTCTTAATTTTGAAAAATTCCACATCAATTTGTCTGCATTTTTTAAAAAGATAGAATTTTTGAATCAGTTTTTTTCCTTCCTTTTGACTAGGTTTAATGTCATGCGGATCTGACGGTCTGGTTGTCGGTTGAGAGTCGTGATAAACTTCTACTCCGCAGTCAGAAGTACTGCAAGACAAACACTGGTTCGTAGCAGCTGTAAAAATCATCGATGAAGCTTTGTAAACAAAGAACAAAAACGGTGTTGTTGTTTCATGCTACAGAAATGATCTCAAGTAATTAGCCAAGAACTTAAACCTTATTTCGTAGATAAACTAAAACAAATGCAAAACAGACTGAATAATTTTAATAGATATCAGGCAGACTAAGATTCGATAAAACTAATTTAAAAATTCATTTGAAAATATTGACGTTTATTTGACTATATTATTTAATCCACCGAATGTTAACTGTCTTGTTTGTTTTTTAATTATAACTTTTGAGTAAATCCCTCAAATTCTTATGCCGTAGCCAGCCGGCGAGTGGCCGAATATTATCTCAATGGCTTAGCGAAAACATAAATCGCTTAAAACTGATTTTACTTTGTGACTTCTTTCGCGTCAAGAAATCGCCTTTTAATAACGGTAACTCCTCACGTTTCCATTTGTGAAAGCCCACGAGTGTGTGAGTGTGATGAATATGTGCCGCGACTTCAACCGCCACTATAAACTCACGATGACTAGACTAGAACACTTCGGTATTATTTTGACTATTTTAAATCCTCCCACATTGATCACTGAATGAATGAAATTCAATGATGTAACTCTACGTACGGGAAAGCTAACTGACAATGTGCCAATATCTATCTAAGTGTCCATATAAAATAGATAGATTTGAATTGATTAATTTACCTCTGCTCAGGTCTGTTGTTCTGGCCATCTTTGTAAAGATATAGGGAAGTTCCTCCGTATTGATAAACTCCTGAGGAATAACAAACTAATACAGCAAGCAGCACACTTAAAACGCTCACACGTCCCATTGCTATACAGTAGTTCTCCGCGACAAGACTGGTTGATTCCACTAAGTTCTAAAGTTGTATTATAAAGTTACTTATAAATGTTACTATCTTGTTATTGAGATAAAATGAACACTTGGGTAAAGTATTTGCCAAGTCCCTTACTGTTGGTCTCTAAATTCTCTTGCAATGACAAACGATTGTGTAGTTTCTGGGGAGAGATATAAATACGAGGCTCCAGGCGCGCAAAAAAAGACGTTTTTCTGTTGGTTCAGACCCACAGTGCGAACTTGATACGATAACAAAGCGACTAAGTGACGATTTCTCCTCTGACGACAGAGACTTAATTGGTATCAAGTGAAAGCGAATCTGTTTTGATTGACCTGTGAGTACTTATAAGAGGCCGGCCAGTCAATTCCTTTGGAAAACCAATCTTGAATTATTTCATTGAAAGTTTGACAGTGGGGTTTGTTTTGGCGATTCTAACACCATGCCAAAACATTCCTTCTAACTATCGAAAGATTTTTCCTCCAATCCTTAGAGTTTCAGTTCCAGTTTCAGCAATACTTCCTCTGGATCCCCGCTTTATTTTCCTCCTGGACACCGCCCATTCTATCAGATGCCACCCTTGGTAATAAGGAATAGGAACAGGAAGGAAAGAAAATTGGTCCCCAACGTGGAAGTAGACTCGATGGCTGGATCTGTCAGTTTGTGGTGATCCGTGGAGTCGATATCCGAACTGAAAGGCAAGATAGGAAAAGATCAGTAAATCGTTGATTCTAAGAATGGTAGAAAAAGCGGACTTTTTTCCAAAGTCCGCTGATCTCTTAACTCATAGCATGTTGACTAGCAGGGTTCAATAGCTCCCGATCCTCAAGTCGGATTGACTGCAATGTATATATATTTATAAATATGAGAGAAGCTTACATACCAGTTAGGTGGGCAAATGTCAGTCCCAGTATATTGGTCCTAGTATATTGAATGTATGTGGGTCATCTTCGTAGACTAACGATAACAAGTACTGGATAAACAGTAAGAGGCCTTGATGAGAAAACTTCAAAGCGCTCTACTAATGGTATATTGAGTGTTTGATGGCGGTGCAGGCAGCGCTTGATCTGTAAACATTTGTTACGCACACAGCCTTCTTATATGGTCAAGGGAAACGATAATCTTGGTTGCTAGTAAAATAATAGCCAAATGTGTTTAATGTGGACACTTGGTGGAATCCATGCATCATGACAGATATCCGAATAAATAAAACGATAAATAAGGAATATGATGTTTGGAATTTAATGTAAAGTACTCTTAACATGACTTCTTGCACTTGCGCGCGTCTTTCGGATTCTTTCGCAGTCGCGCGCTATAAATAAAACTCCGAGTTCTGTTTACGTTTTACGTCAAATGCCCTACCTTTACTTGGCGATTTAATATTTGACATGCCGAAGTTCAGTGGCAAAAGATTTCTTGCAGGGAGATTAAGTTGAGTTGTTGGCGCGTGAGATATCATAAGAGTGATTTAATTGCAAAACAAGAGATCTACGATTTTCTCGGTGTGCTTTGTTATTCCATGCACACAGACAATAAGGCCATGCAGTATTTAGTGAAGCAGATGCCATTATAGATTAAATGCACTACTAGTTTATCCATGGGAATGACAGATTGGGGTTGGGAAGGGGGGGGGGGGGTGGGGAGGGAGGGGGCAGCGTAAGTCCCCCAAACATTATCGAGCAAGCACTTTACCTAGATAAAAAAATATCCAGCAACGTCTCCTTCCAGTAAAGAAATATCGAGATAACACAAAAAAACCTTGCGTGCAGGAGTTGTTATACAAAAATGAATATCGTGAAGCATAAATTCATGCAACCCTCCCCTGTCCCTCAATATCTAATGGTCCATCTCTAAGAAGGATGACCAAAACCTTCCTTCAGGCTCGCCCACTTTCAGGGTGGGAAGGAACATCCTCAAGGCCAGTTATCTTTGGATATTAATTTTTTGCCATTGGGCTATTCGCCAACGTTTTTTTTTAAAAGAAAACATTAACATGGGATTTTTTATTTGAATGCAAAAATATCGACTGTTGGCCTTTTTACGGAGGAAGGAAAACTCATGAGAAAGAAATGGCCTGGAGAAAACCCTCTATTACAGGAGAGAACCAACAAGTACCTACAACCCAGTCAGATATCTCACATTCTTACAACTCTCTGAAATTAATTCCATTCGATGGTGAAATAAATATTGCTAGTTGATCATCATTTACATGTGTGCGGTATTTCCTACAGCCAGGATCAATCTGTGAGTTCAGCCGTGCCCTGACTTGAATTAACGCAGAGGTAGTTTAAGGGTTCCATCTGCAAGTTCAGCCATGCCCTGACTTGAATTAACGCAGAGGTAGTTTAAGGGTTCCATCTGCAAGTTCAGCCGTGCCCTGACTTTTATCAGCCCAGAGATTGTTTAAGGGTTCGATCTGTAAGTTCAGCCATGCCCTGACTTTGAGCAGCCCAGAGTTTGTTTAGGGGATCGATCTGTAAGTTCAGCCGTGCCCTGCCGACTTGAATTAACGCAGAGATTGTTTTAGGGTTCGATTTATAAGTTCTTCGCTAATTCGCGTGTAGCCACGAGTTAAAAAGGTGCGAAATTTGGCCAAAAACTATCAAAACCATAGGTATAGTGCTTTTTTTGCCCAGCAAAACCCCTCTATTTTAAAAATTCCATAAACAAGTGGTGTTGTTACTTTACTACAGACTCTATGATAGTTACATAGTTATACCATATATTCTCATGCAGTGCCTACAGTGTACAAACGTCCCAAAAAAGTGTTATTACTTTACTACAGACTCTATGATAGTTACATAGTTATACCATTATATATTCTCATGCAGTGCCTACAGTGTACAAACGTCCCAAAAAAGTGTTATTACTTTACTACAGACTCTATGATAGTTGCATAGTACCAAATATTCTTAGTGCTTCTAATGCACAAACTTCTGACCCTGAATGATTTCGAAACAAAATTTGGATCCCAAATTAGTGGCTACTTCTAACATTATTTGTTTAAAAATTTAACTCTGATCAAAAATAAATGAAATGTTACGTCTTGTGTCGAAAATCAATGTGTCACACATACGTTTTTTAGTACATAGAACTGGAGATGCCTATTGCTACTTTAAATTTAATTATCATTTTATAATAATATATTAATAGACATATTGCACGTACAGGTCACGTGACCCCATCCCCCTTAAAAAATAACGAGCAAAAGTCAAAATGAACTCCAAAAATAAAAAGAGCACCTCAACTTTAGTAAGTTTCAGCTCGAAATGTTGACTATAGGGAAATGACATTAAATATGAAATCAAATATTATAAAAGGATTCAATTTCATATCTAATGCCATTTCGTCTGTTTCGCTCCGTCCTCCTACTAATGCCGATATCCTCTTTTCATTTCTGTTTTTTATTTTGACAAAATTGCTCGTTTCAAGGGAGGCAGGGTCACGTGACCTATTAGTGCAAGTCGTCAATTAAAGTTTCAATGATAAAAAAGAATCTAATTACTACTATATACCCCACAGTGCAACCCTCCCCCTTCCTCCGCACACACACACACACACACATATTTAACCTCTTATACAGAAATAAGTAAATAGTGCACTGCGTTGTGATCATGCTAATATTAGGGACTTTAAGATCTACGACGGCGACGTCAACCGGAAGTGTAAATAATATCTCTTTGGGGTTCTGTTTATTGGAGATTTTATTCAACGACATTGTCAGTAAAGTCAACTCTTCCACAGGGAAGACAGATCTTAAAGACTCGAAACGCAAAAGTGAAGTAATTTACCCTTCCGGTTGACGTCGCCGTCGCAGATTTTGCGATTCTTAAAGTCCTTCTGTTACCATGGCAAGACATTGTTTCAGTCCAGCTTGAAGTTCACTGAGTCTATTTATTTTACAATGGGTGCGTTAGAGCATTTGTTTTTATTTGTGGAGTGAGAAAAGATTTAGTATGGCCAAATTTAATGATTAGGGCATACTTTTATGCACGTGCTCTCGTACGAAAAACCGACAAATAAGGCGTGTAAAAGCTCGTTTGGCAGCAAACACGTGCATAGAAGCATGTGAATAAATTAAATGTAGTCATACTTTTGCGAGTTGCACTGTAATGTGTAATGTGTGGAGACGAGATGGCTGTTCGTCATTATCGGTTGAGTAATGGAGTTTCGTTTCTACCAAAATGTTTCTTGTTTTTCTTTTTCCACTTCTATGGTTTGCATTCATTCCCAAATGAACCAAGTAACCAAAGACATGGAAGCCAATAGTGCACAGAAATATTTATATAAACAAAGAAACGTTGTTGGTAAATTACAACACAAAAATTAAACAAGTTCTTTCATTTCATTTGAAACATTGAATCCCGTTCGAATTCGAATGATGTTTAAAAAAGGGTTGTCAAAAGATGCACTGCGCATGTTTCCAGGTATCTCTCAAAGATAACAATAGGAGGTATGGTTGGTTAGAAAGGAAGACACTAACCTTGCACACTACTCGTTGATCGCGTACTTCACTTCAGCTTTTGTTTGATCCCATCCATAAGTCATTACAACCTTGTAAACATCTACCACAAGATGGGGGAAATACTCAAGGAACACGAAATCTTCCAGTAACATTTGCCTGAATGGTTCTGGTCTTGTATCCTCCGAGACGTGTGAGTAGGCATTACGTATGAACCGAACTAGTTCTACTACAGAGGAAGTATCGTAAGACCTTCGTCTTGGTGGAGTCATTTCACTGTAAATAAAAGGCATTTTTGCATACCTCGGGTCATTCCAGGTCCCATGTCTTACTATCGAACCGACGTTGTTCTGCAGATCTGTTTCGACTGCAGTTAAAGGATGAGTTCTTCTAGCACGCGGGCATTCAAATTCTGGCTGATTACCAACAGCATTAAGAAAGTCTATCTTTTTCGTTTTCGACCAGAACAATGGATGCTGTAGTGCTTCTTTTGCTGTTGGCCTGTCGATGATATTCGTCTCGTCAGCGAGCATGTTCTTCACGAGATCAGTGGCTTCGGGAGAAAGAGAGCTATCCCATCCTTCCATTTGTGCATTCCCTACGTTAGACTCCGTTTCAAGAGTAACTTGAGATTCTACTTTATCAGCATAATCCACTGGAGAAAATGGGTGCCTTTGAACTGACAAAATGTAATGAAGTAGTAATCCACAGGAAAACAAGTCCGATGACTTGGTGTGGTTTCCATACTTGAGTACTTCTGGAGCAATCCAGCATCTTGTGCCAGCATTCGTACCATACACCGTAGTTTTACCCAGGATATCAATACATTGACTTAGACCAAAGTCAGCAATCTTCAAGCATAGTTTTGGGTATCTTTTGTAGAGAATATTGGTCGGTTTGAGATCGCGATGAATTATATTCTGCTCGTGCAAGAACTTCACTCCCGAAACTACATCTCTACAGAGTTCAACAGCTTTGTTGGCGCAAAAAAACTCTATAAAGTAATTGTCAAGATTTCCTTCCATAAGTTCCAAAACCACGAAAGAAAAATGACCTTTCTCGAAGAAATGCAAATAACGAACCACTTGTTCGCAGTCTGCAAGTTTAGTGAGATTTGTAATTTCTCGTTTGTCTTCTGGTCCATTCATTCGCAAAGTCTCGACACGCTTAATCGCCACTTCTCTTCCGTCTTTTTCATTGATGCCTGCAAAAACGAGACCATAAGATCCTTTCCCTATTTTGTCTTTGTGAAACCAAAACGAATCAATCACATCAATTTCTTGTCGTCTGGCAACCTTGGCTAGTCTATCTTCGTACTTATTGGAAATTGAAGTCCAAGGAATGACCACCGCAATCGTATTGATATCTATGGGTTTTGTCAGGAGATCTCTCAGTACAAGACGAGTTTCTGCTATGTCCACACAAGACTTGTCTGATGAATCGACACTCCTAGGATCAGCTCCATAACAAAGTAACAGGTGAGCGATTTCATAATGGACAGACTCTTGGACTTCACTGGTCATAACCTGGTCTTTCCTTATCACCCATTCATCGTCCTCAAGACTTAGTCCAGTGCCCTGGGTATCTGCTGGAAATTCTTCAATCAAACTTAAACAGCAAAAACGAAGTGCAGTACTTGCTGTGGTGGTCGAAAATGTTCTCGACTTTAAGAGGTCTTGCACAAGTACTGACTTCCAATGGTTTCTTGTTGAATTGCATCTTTGCAGATGGAATTCAGAAGAGAAACGAAGATGGTCTGAGTGCAGTTTTCCTCACAGGCCACGTCAACTAGTGCCTTAGAAAGAAGGTAGTCTCCAGACTGGATCAAACTGCTTAAAACAGAACCACCATGCTGGTCAACTTCCCACGGATCAAGTCCTTTTTGAATAGCAGTTTTCCAAAATAGTTTCGGATCTTCTGTGACGTCTGGATACAAACCATTTGGACTTACATTTAGGTTCCTTTTGTTCGCTGCCACGAGAAGAGCTGAACGCCCTGATGAATCCACATCGTTTGGGTTTGCTCCAGCATCTAACAAGAGCTTGACAGCACTCCATGTTTGGCACAGGTGCAATGGAGTTTCCTCGTTTTCATTTCTAGGATTCAGTTTTGCTCCACGTTTCACGAGGTTCTGTAGGATCTCTTTTAAAAGTGTCTCAAAAGTATGATTTGCAGTGATATTACTGGTGTAATCTTGATGTGATCTTACTGCAAGGGATGCCCAAAGGTGAACTGGCGAGTTAAGATTCTTATCAGGTTTGTTAACAAAGGTTCTTTTTCTAAAAGTTTGCAAAAGTTTCATGGTTTCTTGAAGCACATTTCCTCTTAATTCGGTACCCTGTGGTATCTCTAGAATGTTCTGAAAAAGCTTCATCATCAGATGATAAAACGATTCTCCGCTTATTCTTGACGTTTCTACCACGGTATTAAAACCGAGACGTTCCACCAGAAAGGTGCAGACTTGTACCAATGTCTTGAGTGGCGATAGGTTTGAATTCGCTGCAGCACCAGACAAGCCAAATAGACAAGGTGTCAAACGTTCGTAGTTTTTTGCGTCAAATGATGCTCCTAACTCGAATAGTTTGTAGCACATGTCCATTACAACATCTTGAGGTACGTCAAACAATGGCAAACGAGTGACATAATGTAGCGCAGTATTTCCATTTACATCTGCACTGTTTGGATCAGCACCAAGTTCAACTAACAACTGAAGAACTTTTAACGTATGTCGGTCGCCCTCTAATATCATCACAATCTCTCTTAATTTCTTGCGAGAGCTACTATAGAAATTAAGAAGCTTTGTACACACGGATGCTAAACCCATGACTGTACTCAAAGTAGAGACAGTTGGATTAGACACGAGTACAAATGGCATTTTGCTAAACATTAAGTTTAACAATGTCTTTACAATCATGTCCTTTTTTACTCCATTCTTAATAAGGAGAGCCAGGTGTTTAGACACAGCACCTACATCTACATCTATATCTACATCTACATTTAGTAGATCTACACCTACATGATCAAATTCTGCATTTACGATATTTAAAGAAAAATACAACAGGACATTTTTGATTATGAATGTTAAGATATTGACATTGAAATTGTCTTTCAAGTTCGAATATACATAATTCATTTTACGAAGAATATAACCAAATGTTGCTGGGTATTTCCAAGCATAAAACAGTGGAATCCTACCATCGCAGTCTCTGATGTTTACCAAAGCATTTCCATTCTCAATCAATGCACGAACCACCTTTTCGTTGTTACTTTGCTGGACGGCATAAAACAAAGCAGTTTTGTCAACAATATCAGTTTTGTTGACATCAGTACCAGCGTCAATTAATGCACTGACCACTTTTTCATTGTTTCTAATTTGGACGGCATAAAACAAAGCTGTATGGCCAAAACTATCAGTTATGTTGACATCAGCACCAGCATCAGTCAATGCACGGACCACATTTTCATTGTTTCTAATTTGGACGGCATAAGCCAAAGCTGTATGGCCAATATCGTCAGTTTTATTGACATCGGTAACAGCATCAATTAATCTACGGATTTTGAAAACATTCACGTCAGTTGTGTTTTTGCTTTTCAGGGAGGCATACGATAAAGCAGTTTGGCAATCATCTTCAGTTTTATTGACATCAGCACCAGCATCAATCAATGCACGAACCACATTTTCGTTGTTGCTTTGTTGGACGGCATAAGACAAGGCAGTTTTACCAGCAATATTAGTTTTGTTGATATCAGCACCAGCAGCAATAATCAATATACTGACCACATTTTCGTTGTTGCTTTGCTGCAAAGCATAAAATAAAGGAGTTTGCCAAAAATTGTCAGCTTTGTTGACATCAGCACCAGCATCAATCAATGTACGAACCACATTTTCATTGTTGCTTTGTTGGACGGCATAAGACAACGGGGTTTTTCCAGCAACATTAGTTTTGTTGACATCAGCACCAGCATCAATCAATGCACTGACCACATTTTCGTTGTTACTTCGTTGGACGGCATAAAACAAAGGTGTTTGGCAAAAATCATCAGTTTTGTTGACATCAGCACCGGCATCAATCAATACACGAACCACATTTTCATTGTTGCTTTGTTGGACGGCATAAAACAAAGGAGTTTGGCCACGATCGTCAGTTTTGTTGACATCAGCACCAGCATCAATCAATGCACTGACCACATTTTCGTTGTTACTTTGTTGGACGGCATAAAACAGAGCAGTTTTGTCATGTAAATCAGTTATGTTGACATCAGCACCAGCATCAATCAATGCTCGAACCACATTTTCGTTGTGAGGTTTTTGGACAACAGAAAACAATGTCTGTCCTTTTGCCTTAAATACTCTTGTTTTTATTGTGTTCATCAAGTTATAGTTCAAAACCCTATTTCTTTTTTTTCTTTTGGATTGTTCGTAATTCTCTGAAACTGGATGAACTTTTCTGTAAATTGTCGTGACTTAGTTGATTTCTTTACATCACTTGTGGATTTTTCTAATGTTGCCTTTTTCCCCCTAGAATAACAATCGGATAGTAGCTCTCAGTAGAAAATAATCAAAATTCTTTTGCAAAAACCAAAAGAGCCTTGTCTTTACTGTTTTCTTTTTCTTTCACAACAGCAACAAGTGGGACGCTACATCCTACTTTTCTGTTACCAATGAAGCAAGGAAAACCAAGGTGAAGGGTGCAGGCTCTCCTTTCTCCCTTCCCCTTCCCCCTCCCTCTCCACCTTCCATTTCCCCAGACTAAGGTCAACAGCGCTTCTTAATGCTCCATGGAGATAAGCAGACAAAAAAGGAATGTGTCAACAAGCATAATCATCCGAAATATGGCATCCAAGTTCCGCATGTATACGCATATATGTATGTATATTATATTCAAAATTTTAAATTCAATGAAGTTAACATGAAGTTATAGAATATGAAATTCCATGAACCGTAAACCGTTGACATGAGAAAATCAGTTTTATTTCGTATTTCAAGCTTCGAGTGCGCTTTTCCAGACCTTTAGGCACAGGTAGCCCAAGCTTGGTTTCTGTGGTGTCCTGCTATAAGGAAATGTATGGAGATTCATCAAAAATTTCAATAAACTGGTGAACAGTGAGTTCCAAGTACGGGTCAGAACAAGCGAGGTAGTATGTGAATACAGGCAAATTTCATGGCTTAAAGACGCGAAGACTAATCTCTAATGCGACTTTCTCGGTTCTATAGGGATGTGAGAGAAGGGTCATGACTAAAATTTGGTGCTGGAAAGAAAATTGGAAGACGTACGAGGTTTCAAAGACTCGTGATGGCTCGCTTTTGGATCCCGAGTTTCCAACCTTCTCTTATTTCTTACTGGTGGGGGAAAAAATCCTTAAAACGGGCTAAATTCAAAAAATAACCACGCAGAGCGAAATAAATGCTATTTCTCAATGATAGGGTAAAATTTCAAGGCTTTATTTCACGTTTTGATGATTTTATTGAAATTTTTGATGAATCTCCATACATTTCCTTATAACAGGACACCACAGAAACCAAGCTTGGGCTACCTGTGCTTTAGGAAGCCTTAGAAGCCGGCTTAGACGGATAATATCAGGGTATAAACTGAACTACATCAATGTCCATGCAGCTAAGCTTTCATGAAGCTTCAGTTCTTCCCTCTAACAAAGAACCTGGCACTTTCCGCTGTTCTCGTAAACGTTGTTACACTTCTTGTCCTCACATAGCTTCTCACACTTCTGTTGTCGGTCTTAAATCCACTGTTAAAATCACCGACCATTTTGTTTGTACCACTTCTTATGTCGTATATTGTATTAAATGTACCCGCTGTAATCTTTTGTATGTGGGTGAGACTGGCCGCCGTCTTGGTGATCGCATTTGTAATCATCTTTATGATATTCGAAATAACGATCCCACCAAACCAGTTTCCCGCCATTTTAATCTGGCTAACCATTCTCTTTCTGATTTTATTGTTTTCGGTCTTTCTTTGATTAACGGTAACAATGATTGTCGCAAGACCAAAGAAATGCGGCTTATTCACCTATTGGGCACTCTTAGTCCCAACGGGATTAATGGACGCTTCACTTTCAACTAACCTTTTCTATTGCCTGTAATGATGAAAAGGTAAATTATACACCGTGAAAAGATGAAAAAACTTACTGACGTTTCGGACGCTAGTTCTTTTACTCCGACGAAGGACTAGCGTCCGAAACGTCAGTAAGTTTTTTCATCTTTTCACGGTGTATAATTTACCTTTTCATCATTACTGTTTCATTAGAAACACCGACGCAGCTCACACTAGTTTTTAGCTAGTTATATCTTTTCTATTGCCTTTTGATTGTTTGTTTTTGTTTCCTTGCCTACCTTGTTCTCATTGGTTTCTTTTGTCTTATTCTATCATATATACACTCCTTTCTACCACCTCTTTCTCTTTTACTCCGACGAAGGACTAGCGTCCGAAACGTACGTAAGTTTTTTCATCTTTTAACGGTGTATAATTTACCTTTTCATCATTACTGTTAAATAAGTTTAATCTTTCTCCGGATTCTGAAAAGTTCGATTAATTTAGACAATGTTTCAAGGCTTTTTTCCTTTGTACTTTCCATCGCTTAGATTTCGAACTGAACGCTATCAAGAAACATTTTATCCGGTTTTGGTGTGAAAATTGCGGATTCATGTTTATCCGGCATAGTGTGGACGGGCCTTAAATAAGAATCAAAATCAATGAGTCTTAGTATGAGGTTCTATTATTAGATCCACGATCTGATTATAATTCATCATTTTTTGTCCATTCGATAAAGTTTTAATTCCGACAATGCTGATTTGTATTTTATGCATAATTGTTTTTGTTCAAACAAAGAGACACACTCGTCATGGCTTTTCTGAATTATAAACTTCTCAACATGATGAAGTTTTATCCTCTTTTCTTTTATTAAACTCAGTAAAATTGCCTCAGTATGATTAGTTATTAGTTCAGGTACTGGTCTTTTTTTATAGAGGAATATAAGAACATCACAATGTTTGGGTTTATGGATTTTCATGTTTGCTCATTCGATGAGCATAATTAGTCACACACAGATGGATCCTGCATGCCGTCTACTTTCGTCTACTTATAAGTTGTTTTTTGAAGTAAACATAATTATTTTCTCTTTCTATCTTAATACTTTGAACTTGACCATTAACAAACTGGAACTCTTTATTTATCATACATCAAGTCATAAACCATAAGATCACAGCTCATGCACCCCAAAAAAGCTGAGCTTTCTATATGTTTTTCAAATCACCGGTTCACACCAGTTTTTGGCGGGTCGCTACACAGAGTAACTGAAATAAACCATCCAGGGATGTTACTCCCTGAATAAATGTAACGAAATAAATTGTAGGCTTTCTCCGCTTCTTTTCTCTCCATGCTCCTTTAATTCAAACACGCACCATGCAGAGCTTTCACTTACGAAATATTTTTATTACCATAACTAAGTCAATCTGAAAGCACTCTTACTACGAACAAAAGTGGACGACTAAAATGTTTTTGCATAAATAACTGAAAACCAGTCATCCGAATGATTGACTGACTCCTAAAGGCCTATTTACACGGCACGATTTGCCGCGCGCGACTTGACGTATACGGCAAAATTAGCTTAAAGGGCAACTTACCCCCCAAAATGACCCATTTTTAAGAGAAAGTACATCAAATGAGGAACACAAAAATTCAATTTTTAGAGGGGATAGAGCATCCGTGTTCCTAAAAAAATAATTTCAAAACATCGCATATATCGCACTGGTGGCCGCCATCTTTGAGCCCGCGATAAATTACCGCATTCAGGTGTGACGTCACAACGTCAACGTGTGTTTGGATATGTAGAGTTTTTCTGTAAGCATGAGAGTTTGAAGTGGCTTTTTCGAAAAAATGGTTAATTGTTGCGTGCCTGAATGCACTAACTATTCGACAAAAACAAAAGATGTTAGCTATCACAAGATTCCTAAAGATTTACAAATTCAGAAAGCTTGGATTTCTCGTCTAAGACGAGCAAATCTGCCGCCATTGAAGAATTGCTATGTATGTAGCGAGCACTTCGAGGATGGTTGCTTCGAATCCGACCTTATGGAGCAACTAACAGGCGAAAAAAGAAAAAGGAGGTTAAAGGCTGATGCAATTCCAAGTATTTTTAACTTTTCAACCATCCCTAGTAAAAGAAGAGCTACGACAGAAAACCGTATAAGACGACAACGACAAAAAGAGGTAGGTGATTTGTAGTTTGTGTTCGCACGTGCACTGCTAGATTGTCAGTGTAATATGTAAGTATTATATATATATTAGTTAGAGCTATTTCGTGACTGGTCTGTGACTGTGCTCAGACCAAACCAATGCATTAAATTCTTAATACTAAGTTTACCGCTGCGGGTTTAGTTATGATGAATTGCGGATGAATAAGTTATACGCTCTTTCATATAGAGTCAATGAAAGTCCTATAAACAATTAAAGCTTGAGTGTCGTCTCAACTATCGGAATCAGTGAAAACCCCAGTAACTGCCATTCATTGTTATTTGTATTTGTTCTATAAATGATTATGTTTACTTCTTTTTCCCCATAAGACATTGGATAACCTACTGACTCCAACTACACATGCACTTAATGAAATGGTTGAAGAATCTGATATGGAGGTTTCCTTCGATGAAACACCTTCCAACAAAAGGGACTTTGGAGTCCAGTGCTGTCTGGATGAAAAGCTTTCAATACGAAAAAGCACCTCAACCCAAACAGAAAATGTGGATGTTAGTGTTGAGACTTCTGATGCCTGCATTCAAGTAGAAGGAAATTCAACATTTGAGCAATTGAACAGTATCCTGCATGACCATCCATACAGCTATACTGCTCCCTCTGTGCCCATGAGTGTGTCACCACAAAAGTCTTGCAAGAATGATGTATGAATATATTAAAGAAAAATATCCAATTGAATGGTGACATTTGCTTCAGCAAATTTAACTTTTTTGCTGCCAGGACTCGTATAACTGCAAATTTTGCTTGGTTGGCTAGTGATCGTGTTCACTAGTGCTTTGTACACTAGGTTCACTATTCAGCTGGGTGTTTTGTTTAGTGTGTTTTTAATAATAAAATATGTAAAACATTCAAAAAATGTTTGTACCAACAAAAAGCTTTTTATATAAAAAAGAAATTTATATAACACACCTTTCCGTGTACTGCATCCTAAATGAATACATGATTCTTATGCATATTGGTCTCAGCTTTTTCTAGTCTATGTTTTTGTTTTCAATTATCTTGCAATTAAATATGCCAAAAAATTGCAATTCCAGGAATTTTTCCTGATAGAAAAAAATCCACTCTGTATAGTAACTGAAGTAAGGAATAAATAAAATGTATATATTCACTCCATGCAACATTATATCAAGCTAATCATCTGCATAATGAAAACCCTCAAACTGAAAGTCCTCCTCTAGTCCAGGAGGAGGGAAGTGTGCTCTGATGCACATGACAGCACAAGAGGGCAGAACAACCCGAACTTCCTTTCCAAGAACTCCCCAGCACCATCTTGCTAGTTGTCTATATGCAATGTGTCTGTACTGCTTCTGCTCTGGGCCTTCATAAGCATCTCTGTATTGCTGTTTGTACTGAGCCCATGCGGTTCGAAGAACATACTTATTGCCACAAACAGGTAAGAATCCAGGATGTTGAGTAATGCATGGTGGTGGTTCATCAGCATCTCCATCTTCAACAACAGACTGGCATGTTGCAACTACTTTTTGGATTTCTTGGCAACAAATGCATTCAGCTATCGTATCCATAATTTGGCAGCTACCACAGGTACACCTATTAACAAATAAAACAACCCTTAGTATTTTTGAACACTATCAATGATTGTCCCAAGTGAGAGTATATTTACAAATTGTGACACAACTATATCCCTGAATCTGTGTCCTACAGTATATAACTTGTTGACAACCAAGCGATGTTTAATTGTGACAGTTGGTTTTGCTTTTAGTTGCAAAGGTCGTGAGGCAGATTAAAATGCATAAATATACAGTGCAAGAAAGTGGTAAACACGACTGTAAAAAATGGATACGTAGTTGAGTTTTATCGTGATAAGAAAGAAGTAAAACTTACCAATCTGAATTTGTTAGTCGATTGTTCTCTTGTTCATCGTCTTCAATAATGTCACTGTCAGATCCTTCTCTGAACTCTTCATCTGAGGAGATTTCTATTTCTGGTTCGAACTGATATGGCCGTAAAACAAACTCGTCCGTTTCTAAAAATTCTTGAGCAAAATCGTCTCTCGAGCTGTCCGAGTCTTCGGAAAAAGAATTAGACTCTGACATGCCTTTAATTGAATGACCAGGCCGTATTTCGTTCGTAAAATATTGAGTAAAACGTCTCAGAAACAGGGGAAGAAGTCAACCTAACGCTCGTAAACAACTTGACGCCGTGAACTCTTATGACGTTGTGACGTCATTACCTGTTTTTCTGAGCCCGCGATAAAAGTGCAAGATGGCGGCCACCAGAGCGATATATGCGATGTTTTGAAATTATTATTTTTGGAACACGGATGCTCTATCCCCTCTAAAAATTGAATTTTTGTGTTTCTCATTTGATGTACTTTCTCTTAAAAATGGGTCATTTTGGGGGGTAAGTTGCCCTTTAAAATCGGGTCGTGTATTAAAATGGTCCTACGACAGACGTACGCGGCCTCAAGTCTTGTCGTAGCATTTTAAACTTTGGAGTAGTAACCCCCCCGTATGACCGACTCAGGAATGTGGCTGCATTCTTTAGTACCCCCTTAAGAATGTAGGGGGAGGGGTGGTCCGAATTCCTGAATACCCCTTGAGAATGTAGGGGGAGGGGTGGTCTAAATTCCAAAATTTCCCTTTGAGAATGTTACCAGATTCCTAAGTATCCCTTGAGAAATCTTAGTAAATACTTGGATACGTACTATGGAACTTAAGAATGTAGGGGAGGGGTGGTCTAAATTCCTGAATACCCCTTAAGAATGTAGGGGGAGGGGTGGTCAACTGAAATACCCTTAAGAATGTGCGAAATACTTTAGAGCAAGGGCGCTAGGGCAAAAATTGGTGTAATTTTTAGCCGTTAGACTCTGTTATATTGGTGTTTTTTAAACGTTAGAAACTGTTTAAACTGTTACGTATCTGTACTGCTATGTGCTGGCTTGATTTGTTCAGTTTTCCCGTCTATATACGCCAAAAATATTGCTGTGACCAACGGTTCAATCGTACATAACGAACTACTGTATCCTATACCTGCCTCGTGACCGCTTATGTAAGCGTACGTGTCGGTTAATAAGTTAATAAGTTAATCCAAATCCCCTAGAATAACCAAGAATGAACAGGGGTAGGAAAGGAAAGGCCAATCTATTGTTCTCTCGTCTGCTCGTATAATAGGATTAAAGTGAAAGGTACGGTGGCAATTTGTTTACTCAGCGATGACAGACGTGTAACCAACGAAACCTAACGAACCAACTTCGGATCTAGCCGAACTGGCCTCGGCGAAACTCGAGCCCCGACTTACTTGTTAAATTAGAAACAGTTTTAAAAAACAGTTCCATTCAAACTCATATCCAAAAACTCCAAGAATCATTAATAACAATTGTACCTTCTCTTAGTATTATGGCTGTCCGCTGTATTCCTAGTAATTCCTAGTAAACGCGATTGCTGCGGAATACAATTTTGCATCTCGAGCGAATGGATTCTAACGGTCGTCTGCATGCGGTTGGGATTTCCAAACAGATATTGGATTAGCGCTTATACTTATGATCCTATTTCAAAATTGGTACATATGTCTGGAATCTTTTCGATACAAAGAATGTCTTAAAAATAACTTTAGAAATGCATTCGTAAGTTTTATTATATTATTGGTAATCGTTCAAAATTATCAAGAACGTCATGGGAACCGAAATATCATTTACAACGCGGATTAGAGAAGCACCATCTAACACAACACGTGAACGTTGTAAAAGGTCACGGCCAGGGGCTGTCATCGGATAAGTTTGTTTGGGCCACAATTTAGTTTTCGAGTTTCGCCGAGGCCAGTTCGGCTAGATCCGAAGTTGGTTCGTTAGGTTTCGTTGGTTACACGTCTGTCATCGTTGAGTAAACAAATTGCCACCGTACCTTTCACTTTAATCCTATTATACGAGAAAGAAAGGGAAAAAATGCTCAAGGTACACTGCGAGTAGAGATTAATTCATGAGTCCTTAGGAGTATTTGATATGAAGGAGCAGCCTGAGATCATAAAGGAGCATATGAGGAGCAGTTAACCGGGAGCAGGTTGAGAGTAGTTCAGGGAGGACATAAATTGCGGCGAACTTTGAAAGGAAACTCATTTGGTATTAGATGCAATAGCAAGACATTCTCCAAAGGTTCATTAATAAGACGTCACTTGAACAATCATATTTGCAAAATGAACGATATAGAGGAAAATGAATCAACATATGATGAAGAGACGTCAAGCGAAGACGTTGAAGAAGACAGTGAAGTAGACACGAGTGAATCAGAGTCATATGATGGTCCTGATGATGACGATGATGAGCCTAAAGAAGACTGCTGGTCAGTGTTGATAAAAGAAACCATGGACCGACACGAGATTGAATTAGAAACTCTGGAAAACCAGTACATGGAAAAAGGCGAAACGAAAGAATCGGCTGAAGTGCTTGCGTACAACAAAATGATCCCTACATTTCAAAATGAACTGAGAAACGTACTGTTGGAAAAATTGGAATGGATCCGCGCTTTAAGAAGGGATCCTTATTATTGTAAAATAATAAGAACCCGACGAGATTTACTGGACACTGGTGATTACGACTGGATGGAAGCAACCCAGGTTGCTATTGATCAACGTAAATTTCTCTTGAACAATTTATTCACTACACAACATCTACAAATACAAACGGACGAATCAGAACACATGGAATAAGAATCTGTAAGAAGAAATAGTTTATTATTACGCATAAGACCCTAGTTGACAGGTAAAAATGATGGTGCCTGTCAACACTGCGATGTTAGAGCTCGAAATCATATCAAACATGTACATTAATTATGACACCAACTTCATTTGTAAGAAACAAAATATCAGTTTTATTTCACTTGTCAATAAATGCTACAGCAAATCCAAAACAATATGTCTTTGGTATAATTATTATTTTGTCTATGACGGCGGATGGATAGTAATTTCGAGATCCCCAACTGGGTACTTGCTGCTGTCCAGTAGTTAATCCTTTTTGCTGTTCCCTTGTTGTCAATTCCAGTTCAGAAGTGGTGAAAATTCGTGGTAAGTAATCTTTTCCTTGTGCCTCGTAAAATTGCGCACTGCCATCATCCTGAAGGGTTTGAATGGATCCAGGAAACGTTGGCTCCTGATGAAGATCGGTGGCTTTGGACTGACTGGATGCAGTAGTTGCTTCATTGTTCACTAACTCCGTATCCACTGTTTCAATTGCCGATTTGAGTGATGTCCATTCGTCTAAAGTCAAAGACACTCCTGAGCTAGTTAGAACCGTCTTTCCGCTCGAAAAATCTTTCTTCTGTTTGCGGATACATATTTTTTTCTCCCTTCGAACATCCTTCACAAAAATAACGTATCCACGGTTTCCTATTTGCATTACGTTTCCAGATGACATGTTAACTAATCTATCCGTACTCTCGCTGGATTATAGTTGAGTGCAAGTGGGGTTTTTCCGACGAAGGTGATGAGCAAATGATTCTGCTGACTTTGATCGGGATTTTAATCTTTTCTCTCCATAAAAATATGTATTCATATTTCAAATTCCCGCCGCTGTCTTTGGGATTTGTACTTTGACCCTTAACCTGCATTCCTTTCATCCTCTAAAGTATTTCTCACATTCTTAAGGGTATTTCAGTTGACCACTCCTTCCCCCTACATTCTTAAGGGGTTATCAGGAATTTAGACCACCCGTCCCCCTACATTCTTAAGGGGGTTATCAGGAATTTAGACCACCCCTCCCCCTACATTCTTAAGGGGGTATTCAGGAATTTAGACCACCCCTCCCCCTACATTCTTAAGGGGGTACTAAAGAATGCAGCCACATTCCTGAGTCGGTCATACGGGGGGGGGGGGGGGGGGGGGGGGGGTTACTACTCTTTGGCTTAAAACCCTACGACATGCCGTAGGAAAATGACGTAAATATGACGATTTTGACCGAGATTGGGACTGAAACTAGTTGATTCCAAAACAGATTATTCCAAAGCGGATTTCCATGAAAACGTCTTTACCGGTAATTAAACACGAAGTGCAAAAATACTGAATGATCTCATCAAATAACAAGGTAGACATGATTATTTACTGCACTTCACAACTGTGTATAGTGGCATTTTTACAAGAAACATTTGCTGTAATGACGAGTAAATTGCTCGCGTTTTTTTCGTGTCCGTGCGACAAGTTGTGCTCGTGTAAATGGTACCAAAATTTGTCGTATACGTCAAGTCGCGCGCGGCAAATCGTGCCGTGTAAATAGGCCTTAATACTTCTCAGTAAGATAGACGCGTGCATGCTGATGAAACCAGCATGTACATTTGTAGTTTTCTTATACAAATGGCGGTTCTGCTCCATCCCAGCTACGGAGCCAAAGGGGGATACGTTTTAAGGGATGCTTTTTAGCCTCCTGAGGATTCGGTCAGGAGCTCCCGAAACGTCTGCTGATTGGTTCCTACTACCTATGATGTCATGCTTTGGGCTCTGACGTTACTACTCCTATTCGTAGAAGTACGATGACATCACTCGATCAACCGATCCACTCTGATCCACCCGTTGGTGAACGCATATTCTATATACTACTATGAATATCTATAGGGGAGGGGTGGTCTCAGTCTTCACTGCGTATCCGCGTACCTGCAAAGGAGACTAAAAACGCCTTACTGTGCATAGAGTACGGTAATTGACTAGACAGGGAAGAAAAAACGGTTTTTTGTCTTTCGCCAAAAGGACAGCTTTACGTATTTAAGCTCTATATTTTGTAAACACGTTGTTTTGGAGCCAAATAGCCAAATATCAAATGTGACCAAACTTTATTGAAAGTATATTAAAGTGAAATTTAGTCAAACATATGAAATATTCCATTATTTTAATATAAGCCTTTGGAGTTGGCGTCCGCCATGATGGCGTACTGACTTGGAACACCAAGATGGCCGCTTCATACATTTTAACCAAAAATTGCGTCATGTTTACACGCCTATAGTTCCGCAACGAAATTCTTTACAGCCTTAAAATTTGGCCAGCATATGTAATTTGGACTGCTTTACAAGAATATGAAATTTCTGTTTCATGATAATGCGAATTTACGCTTTTGAAATTCATGATGACGTAGGTAACCAAGAATACTAATAAGTAAATTTATTCTAATTCGACAAAATTTCGTCACAAGTTTCGAGCAGCAGTGACACAAATAAAACGCTTAAAAATTTGGAGTATTAAACTCAGTTGAATGAGAAATCGTGAAAATAGCGGGCTTGTCGTTTTCCTGCTCTCTCGTCACTCGACTATAAAATGTATGCATACTATGCATTATTATTCTATTGCATATCGTGCAAAAACACATTGACTAAAGCCAAAAGATTTTGAAAACATATTTATAAATTGGTACTATTAATATTTAAAAATCGAAAGATTAATAATAATAATGATAATATTCTATGTAGCGCCAATTCCAGGAGTTCAACAACGCTTCACAATATGTTAATACATTAAATTAACATAGTAATTAAGTTAGTTTAAAGTAAGGGTAATTAAATGTTACCTGTTAAACACGATGGCAACATCAGGACCAAAAGAGGGAATTTCCAAGCCATTTTCAGCATTTTCAGAGCTGGCTCATTAAAACGGTACCATATCATTCGCCTGTTCACTATCGACTGATTCCAAGAAATGCATAGAATATGTCATACTAAATGAAGCTTGACCGCTATACAGGCGATGATATGATGACTATTTGCAAAAAACTTCCAGAAGAAAGCAAATATATCGTTTCAAAAAAAAAAAAAAATTTCCTTTACTGATATGATTTCCGACCAAAGAGGATTATTTAAGAGGAGTAGTCCGTAAATATCACCTGAGGCGTGCAAAATGCAAAAAATCGAAATCGCTCAAATTTTGTCAGAATATAGGCCTTAGTAAGCTATAACTGTTGTAGAAGTTTTACCTCGATAGGATAAATATTTTAGGAGAACTGCGCCGAAATCCATTTTTCGGGATCACTTCCGGTTTCTTCACGCGATTTCACCTCATTCTAAAAAACTCTAAAAAATACAAAATTTCTTAGATTTTCTTTGACAAACGATATAGTTTTGTGATTGTGGAATACTAATCCTCATTTAGATGGATTTATTTAGCATTCTGCGTAAAATGAAAATATTTTATCGATTTTTACATTATTTTCATCATTTTGAGCATTTTTTCTTATCCTATATTACAAGGGTAATATCTCCAATGGTACACCGATTTACGCAAATTAACTACTATAGGGGCAACTAGCAATGCTTAATCCTCACTTTTATCAAATAAAATTTTGGGGCACTCGAAAATTCGAATTATGGCAAGACGAAATGTAACCCCTATTTACCCCCAAAATAACGACCACTTAAGTCGCTATCGGTCACGTATCATGCGGAAGAAAAATTATTTGGTCCTTTAAACCGCTTATTAATAGACAAAAAACTGAATGTAGTAAAAGATAAAACCTTTATTGACATTCTGATAAAGTTTTAAAATGTTTGCAGTGATATTTTCCATCGTTTTAAGACAAACATGCTGAGTATTATTGTTGTGTCGATGAAACTAAAGGTTTCATCCAGTGATTTTCGGTAATTTTCGGTATATATTGGCTTTACAAACCTTCAATCACGATTTAACAACCTTACTTATACAGTATGAACACCTTTTACCTTATTATACTTGATTTGTAGAGAATCAAAACACGTTGAAGACAGTATAAAACGATGCGAATACTACTAGTATATTACTCCGAACAGTCCAACTCTCTGCAGGATGACGTGACTACCACAGGCAGCCCGTCATTACTAAATATCATGATATAAACGCGTACAATCTTAAAGTTTGTCGAATATTTGGATGGTTTTCTCTTTGCAATATATTCTAAACAATTTTGTTGTACCATCAGTTTATAATATACACTTAGATATAAATAACCGAAACTGATTGATCATCTGTTTTAATTAAAACGATTACATAAATTAAAAAGTCGCCATCTAATTGCAACGAATAGGAAGCCATGAACCCCTATGTCCAGTCCCTTGTCCGGCACTACTGCCCCCCATCTCGCAGCTGATTAAGGCAAAACGAAATCACATGCGGTCTTCGATTCAAGAATATGACAAAATATGGTTTCGATAAATTTTATTTCCCATATCTTGGGCTATTTTAGATAAAACATTTTATAATGTATCCAAAACTAAAAGGGAGGTCGCAGTCCCACCCAAAATCAGCCTCAGTGCTCTCTCCTCGATGTCTTGAAATGAGAAATATGATGTTCATCAAACATAAAGATATTTTTAGGAAAAAAGGTTGTAAACATGGCTTACGCGCTAAAATTATGAAACCCAGCTGCGTGGTTGTTTTCTCCAATCATTCAAAACATCACTGCTGTGTAGTGCTGTTATTTCTGAAGTGTTTAATTTCAGTTCCTTGCAGATCAGCTGAAGAAAAGACAGACATTTTAGTCATTTTGCTATTTGTAAACAACTGACAATGGTTCATTGATTCGAACAAGATAGGATGCTGTAGGTTGCATTCTTACAGTATCGTGTTGCGAGTTCGTCAGTATGCAGCTTCGTCTTCAGCAGCTGCCGTATCCTCTTCATCCTCATCACTGTCCTTTTCTTCTTCTTCCTCCTTATCATCGTATATCCATGGCCACCCACTCTTCAACTGTTGCTTTTTTAATTAAATTAAATTGGAATTCATTTACTTATAAGTTTACGCAAACGAACAAAATCCTTAGCGTATCGCTCAGAGTATCTCGTACCACTTTTATTTGGTCTCGATTCTGGTTGAAGACGTTTATCATGATACATGACTTTAGCCTTATCAAATGAGCTACCCTTCTTCTCTGCTTTATGCCGACACTTACCGTAATGTAAATTATTGTCAAACGATGTGTACCGTTGGGACACTTTCAATTTTATGCACTCCTTTTTATTTATGCACTCCGATTGAATACCTTGTTTCCTGTATGATCAACTCACTTTCTTCATCCACTTCTACTGTCACTTTGGATGACTTTTTGGTTCTCGGTTTTGAGGTGATCAATGTACCGAATTACTCTCACTAAATAAAGTGACTGACCGACTGACTGACTGACTGACTTACCGACCGACTTACCGACCGACTTACCGACCGAACGACTGACTAACTGACTGACTGACATGTTAGAGCTGAACCAGCACAGCCATTTATAGAATCTCGCACTCGAACCGTTTTCTATAGTAAAACAAATGCGACATGAAACTTAATGTTATAATGACATGGACTATGGTAGAGCCACTGATTTTTACTCAACTTTACAATCGATGGTTCGTCCTTAGTTCAAACGGTTAAATAATTAATAATTAAATAATTCATGATTAATATCGATTACAGATTAAAACCTCACTGCACTTACGTAAAGATAATCCGTCAAGATATCCATGGCTGCAATCAATACACAACGCATAACTACGAGATTTACAAAATTAATGGTTTCAAAAGGCTTTGTTACATGGCCCACTTTTGCATTTTTGTCAAGAGAATGATTTTTGCATATATCATGCTCACTACATATGTTGAGGACATGTAATAGTGAGAATAATATTAAATCTTAGACGCTAAGTACATCTAGTTACAAGTTGAAAAAACTGCAGTCCTAACAAAATGAAGAAAATAGTGTACAACAGTGTATAAGAGATTGCAAAAAAATGCAGAAACGAAGCTATTAAAATATTTAAGTTTTAGAGTAGCCGTGACGGGCTGCCTGTGGTAGCACGTCATCCTGCAGAGAGTTTGACTGTTCGGAGTAATATACTAGTAGTATTCGCATCGTTTTATACTGTCTTCAACGTGTTTTGATTCTCTACAAATCAAGTATAATAAGGTAAAAGGCGTTCATACTGTATAAGTAAGGTTGTTAAATCGTGATTGAAGGTTTCTAAAGCTAATATATACCGAAAATTACCGAAAATCACTGGATGAAACCTTTAGTTTCATCGACACAACAATAATACTCAGCATGTTTGTCTTAAAACGATGGAAAATATCACTGCAAACATTTTAAAACTTTATCAGAAGGTTTTATCTTTTACTACATTCAGTTTTTTGTCTATTAATAAGCGGTTTAAAGGACCAAATAATTTTTCTTCCGCATGATACGTGACCGATAGCGACTTAAGTGGTCGTTATTTTGGGGGTAAATAGGGGTTACATTTCGTCTTGCCATAATTCGAATTTTCGAGTGCCCCAAAATTTTATTTGATAAAAGTGAGGATTAAGCATTGCTAGTTGCCCCTATAGTAGTTAATTTGCGTAAATCGGTGTACCATTGGAGATATTACCCTTGTAATATAGGATAAGCAAAAATGCTCAAAATGATGAAAATAATGTAAAAATCGATAAAATATTTTCATTTTACGCAGAATGCTAAATAAATCCATCTAAATGAGGATTAGTATTCCACAATCACAAAACTATATCGTTTGTCAAAGAAAATCTAAGAAATTTTGTATTTTTTAGAGTTTTTTAGAATGAGGTGAAATCGCGTGAAGAAACCGGAAGTGATCCCGAAAAATGGATTTCGGCGCAGTTCTCCTAAAATATTTATCCTATCGAGGTAAAACTTCTACAACAGTTATAGCTTACTAAGGCCTATATTCTGACAAAATTTGAGCGATTTCGATTTTTTGCATTTTGCACGCCTCAGGTGATATTTACGGACCACCCCTCTTAAGACTTTTAGTGGGTTGCTTACATCCAAATATATAATTTGAAACTAAGATCTTCAGTTGAGGAAGTTATTTTGACCTATTTTGCTTTTTACTCAGTAACACCTTATTCTTTCGCTCTCACAGTTAACTTTGATTATTAACTACAAACAACCTACAAACTCCATACAAAGAAAGATTATTATAACAGTTCATCTTAAGAATATTCTCAGTCAACATCAGGACTCTCTACACTGATATTGGTTACTCTATTTTAATATTTAAAAAATAAAAAAAAATAAAAAATAAAAATATATAAATATAAAAAAATATAAAAAATATTAAAAAATAATAAAAAAAATAATAAAAAAAATAAAAAAAATAAAAAATATATACAAGAGAAAATGAACTAAGAGAAGGAATCCCCCCTATATAGCCTTGTAACCATCATGTGCACAGTTTGATGCTATTTTTAAACCATTTGTTTTTCTGCACGCGCATTTACTGCGCGCGCTCTACGCTGTTAAGAAAAGCACAAAAAACGTTAGTAAACAGCGTAGCGCGCGCAGAAAATCAAACGATCAAATAAATGATATCATTGGATATTTTTAGAATACATTCTAAAAATAGCATCAAAGTGTGCACATGATGGGGCACGGGGATTCCTTCTCTTAGTTCATATTCTCTTGATATATATATATATTAAAAATATAATATATAAATAAAAATATGTAAAATAAAAATAAAAATATGTAATAAATAAATGTAAAATAAAAAAAAAAGGTGTTAAGAATGATTCGAGTGTTTTCGCCGTTTTCGTTGTTTATTTGGATGAATTATATTGTTTTTCTCTCTGCTGTGTTTGAGAGCGGTATCTTTTAACGACAGGTTTTGAAAAAGAAAATTTCAAGACTACTTAAACAAAGAATCTATTTCCAATGGTCGATGTTTAAGAGCATGGGATAGTTTGGACCCACAAACCATAGTTAAGGAGAATGGTTATGAAACCTATTGTTATATGTCTTTGTTCACTTTTTTCAAGCGTGACCGTGCACAATCCTTTGTTTTACCATTGTCTTACATTGTTGGCAATGGCTGAGTGAACAGACAAAAATCTTTCTTTTGGCTGGTAGTTCAAAATACTTAAAGATTTATAAGAGATATTTGAATATTCCTTACAATAATCCCATAGACAAAGTTTATGTTTACTTATTTTGCAATTTCGGATGAGCATAAATCAAACATTGTGCACGGTCAAGACCGGTTCAACATCAAAAGTAAACAAAGACCTGATAACAATAGGTTTCCTAACCATTCCCCTCTATTAACTATGCACAAACTCACACTTTAGCGTGTGGTTTTCATCATCAATGAATAGCAATATGTTTTTTTAAAAGAATGAATTAAATGCTATCAAGGATAGGAGATATTTACTATTAAGTATAGTTTGAGCAAATGAGTTCTGGTCCCTAATCACGCGCTATTGTTTTCTTGATATCCCGCGTGCTGCGAACGAACAAATTCGAAATATTCAAAGGCTGTGATGTATGTTAATTAGGGGGAATAGGTTCATGCATATTCATATGTACTTAGACAAGACACAATTAAAGCGAGCCCGAAACACGACAAAGGCGTATGAACATTTACTTTGTTTAATTGTTTAGTTGTTTTCCCCGATAATCAGAAATCGAAATCCCACATACCGAACATTGAGCTCGGCAATTCCCGAGTCACGCCGATGCCAATCATCCCGAATCACGTAAGATTTTTTTTTAGTTTCCGCTGATCTCGCGCTATATTTTATCCGTTTCCCGGCTCCCGCGAATACCCTCCTAGACCCTGTTAAATTGAGTACTAACAAGAGAATATTAATTACTTCATATTCTCTTGGTACTAATGATCGGGCTGCGAAGGAGACTACCAATGCCCAACATTTGCTTTTATTGTATGTAAAAATCTTCCAATACTGGTCCTTTTTTTTTTCTTCTGAAAACTTTGACCAATTTCAGTTACCGTTGTTAGTAGGATGCGAGGAGGAAGCGAGATTTTTTGGCGGCCATGTTTATTTTTTTGGACATTTTGACGCACGCCGCGAGTAGGCTGGAAAGGCTGGAAAGCCCTGTCCTTTATACCATATATGGTGTTGTTCGTACCAAAGATTAGAGACCAGTCATAGTTATCAGTGTTTTAAATTTCCTTTATTCAAACATCTTTATATTAGCAGTCGGAGGTCTCTTAGAGATAGTGGTTAAGATATGATAACAAAGATACAACATGCCCGATTTTAGCGATACAAAACTGATGAAAAACAGGTCAACATACGGTTGGCCAGCGGTAACCAAGCGAAACAAATCTAGCTTTCAATCAACCCTCAAACAACAACTGAGCTGATCTAAGTCAGAAATAGCATGAAGGAAAACCTAAAAACCCAGAGAAAAATGATCAAACCTATAAATGTGTGTATTAAATGTTTTCTTTTTTCTATAAATTATTAATTTAGAAGAATGTAACTGAAATGATAAAGACACTGGGTGGTCATTTTGATTGTTGGGGGAAAGTTCGTTGACATTTCCTTGGCGGGAAAAAGTAATATGAAAATAAGCAATGTCAAGATGAACATGACTGATATGGCGGCAGAAGATATAAAAAGACTTAATCGTAAAAAGATTTCGGAAAGGGAGAATAAAGGTGTATTAAGTCGAGTATGTGAATGCTTTGATCATTTCAAAGAAAACTAAAAGTGAGAACTTCTAGAAATCTTTAAAAACCTGACCAAATTTACAGCTTAGTTGTACTCTCACTAATAATTCAATCAAAAACAGTACCGGCTGAGATGACTTAATGAAGAAAACTATAGCAATCATTATATATTTTTTATCAATGAAATAGATTGATTCCAGCTCACCAAGGAAACAATCGACCACAATGACTGAGATACTCAGTACTGTGCATCAGGGCACTAGGAAGTGAAAATCTCGTGATTTAACGCCGATGATTTTGGTTTGAATAAAAACATATCAGGTTCCGGCACTATTTCCGTGCAGATGTATTAACTAGAAACTCTAAGAGTGTGTAGTCGGGCTACATGTGGGAGAATAACTAGTATATGTATTGTGGATGACAGCATCCATGGGTAGTAATTTATGTGGTAGTTAAAAAATGATAGATTGAATGTAGATGTATTCGGAGCTCATCAACACTGTTTAAGTAAGAACGATAAGAACGATAGCACTCAACGGCATGGAATGTAGAAAGGTGATAATTGTAGTATTGTTTAAACCAATCTTATTGGTCCAAACACGAAAAATGGAGGAAAAGTATATTTTTTGTGATATTTAACTACTGACAAACTCCCTTTTAGTCTTTAAATCCCTTTAAATCTTCTGTGCTTCAATACTACAGAAATTCTATGTGGGGGAAATGACAAATTTGAGGCTTTTTCTTTCTATTGTTTTTGGGTGTTGTGATTGGTTGAAAACCTCAAACTCATAAGTAAACGTCTTAAGAAGGGACTTTTAGTTCATATTTTTTCACAAACATCTCTCCATAAGTTGATACATCCCCCACAGTAGAAAATCTCAAAATTCTGATGTGAGGCAAGCAGCGATATGCCGCAGAACAATAGAAAGCGCTATCGTTCTTATTAGGAGCATTACTTAATATGTAATGTGAAAGTAAATGAAGGGCAAGTGGTGGTGAGGTAAATCATTAGGGGGAAATGTGTGCTCATAAATTTAAACATTTCCCCAAGGTACCATTCATACGTTGGGGGGGGGGGGGGTATGTGAATTTGTAAGGGGGTTATAGGGTGTGATCATTTTTATACCAGTATTTGTATTCAAAGTAAAGAAAAATACTCAGTGTAAACTGAACCGAACTTTAATTTTAATTTAGAAAAGAAAAGTCATGTAAATTGATAGTAAATCGATATGTGGAGGAGGTCTGTATGTAAATAAATGTGACTACATAAACAAGACAACAACAAAACAAAAAAAAAAAAAAAAGAAATAGAAAAAGAAAAAGAAAAGCTTCTATACTACAATGAGTATTTTCTAAAGATGAGTTTAATATCTTATCTTATAGATATATATTGATAATAAAATAATAATAATAAACACAGTTAGCCCTTCTAGTCAGTCATACAGCTGTGCACAGTACTTTTGATGATTTTCGAAAATTCCTATTGTTTCAGTTTAAAAGTTATGAGCTCACATTTTAATGAATGCTTATTGTTGAATGCTTTTTCGAACTCTGCCCATTAATTTTCGTTTGTAACTTATTTCCTGCAAAGTGGGTTTATGTAAATGGTACCATTGATAAATTGATACTTAACAGTCATAGCTCTTTTACTCCCGTCCGAAACGTCAGTAAGTTTTTTCATCTTTTCACGGTGTATAATTTACCTTTTTAATTAGCATAGCTAAAGTAATAGGGATTCTTTGTAATTTTTATCTGGGAAATAACGGCTCGGTAGTAGTTGTTATAAAGAAAATCATATTTGTATCAGAATTCAACTCAACTCATTCAAATCTAAAATGTTCAATATGAAACAATATGAACAAGAATATGAAACAATCCGCAGCGATCGAGAAACAGCGTTTCACTCGATACAGCGTATTAACATTAAACTTGCTATTATTTTATTGGGGTTCCTATGTTAATTTTTCGTAGGAGCTAGACTGGCGACAATAACAACATCTCTTCCTCTCTCCAGTCCTTGTCCGGTTCATACTGATTAGTTGCATGATACTGCCCCATATATTCAGCATAACGAGTTGTCTACAAAGGGTGAAGACCATCTCGTTTATTACAGAGAAGAACATCAGAAGCAGAAAAGGTTTGCGGTTAAATATCCGAGATATTATTGTTTGGTCACTGTGAATGCGGTATATTCTCAGCGTGGTATTAGCGTTACTCGCGACCAACTCTGTTGTCATCGCAGATGGTAGCTTTATAGTCTGCCAGTACACAAATTTATCGTTCAACACTCCCTTCTGTGTGGCCGAAGAGCTTGTGAATTATGAGCACAAGAACAGTTCTTATTCCGGTAGATGGTAGTGAACACAGCGAGAAGGCTTTCGATTGTAAGTATTTTATTCATATTCCACTCCAGCACCCACATCATGTAAATTGCGTTATGTGAGAATATTCATATCCATAGTTGTGTGTCACAAACAGAAGCGGGCTCGAAGCAGTACACTAAACAGACAGCTTCATGGTAATAATTTACGAGCCTATATACCTTAAAAGAGTTCACTTAGAGATTCCCTATACCTTATTGAATGAAAATCTTACGAGAATATCGACCAATTTATTATCTATAGAACAGATTTTTTAGGTTAAACTATCGTTAAGCAGCCGTCACTCGGGGCTGGGTACACGAGACGGTTAAAACAGCGTGAAGAACTTCCTTCTATTTCTCTCGGGAAAACAGGTGGGCATTTCTCGAAGGAAAGCAGTTGATACATCTTGAACAGCTTAAAGGGGAAGCTTAAAAGTGTTTTTGACTGATACTGTTCCTGTTTAGTCCCTCCAGTCTTTCCTTTCTTCTTTTCTCATCAACCTTTTTTTCTATTTCCCCCACTATAAAATGTCAGACAAGTACTTTGACTGTTTTTGAGGCTAATTGTTAATCACTTGGGCAGATCTATACTTCAGCCCAGACTTCAACCTATTGCGGAAAGCGTTCTCTCGCTTGAACGGCGATCAGTTATCGATGAACGGAAATAACATCGATGATTTTGCCATAAAACAGGAAAAGTTCGAATCACACTTCATTCTTCCTAAATTAAGGTAGATAAGACTGAAAAATGGGTATTCAAGCAGAGTGAATGAGTCTTAGTGTTTTGAAGAGATGTAATGCAGTATAAATTTTCTTCAAGCAAATAAGCCAACAGCACCTGCACGGACTATTGTGTTCCATATTTATAAGGCAATTCAATCAGCAATGATGTTTTTAGTTTCAACACTGGAGAATTCTGTTGCCACCAGTAGTTCAGAAGTCTTCCTTTTGGAAGTAACTCGAATTAAAAACATGAATAGCTTTCTTCGTTATGGTTGCGTGGCTGTCGTGAGCTTTAAAAATGGAATGTGTGCAACCTCCCGTCTAAAATTAATTATCTCTTCTCATTCTAGTCCCTTCCAATTTCCTAATACAAAAGGGAAATACGAAATTTGAATAAAATTCTGAATGCAACAGTAATGATGTCTATAACGACTACAACAGATTGCTAACAAGGATGGCAGATGAGTGAATAGGTTATCCCTGCATTAAACATTAACACTCATTAAGCCAAACAAAAAAAATGTTGAGGATTTCAAGCCAAATAATAATTATAACTGACCGCTAGTTGTTATTCCTTTAGTGTGAATAAAATCTCGGTTCATACTATGAAATTCCCTTTGATTTTAATTCATATAAATGTGTTTTAATATTCTGGTTGCCTGCTATGTCACTGAACACTCTCAATCTCATAATCACTCTTGGACGCTTTCTTTTAGAAATATAGTTTAGGTGATAAGAAATAGCTTCTTGCTTCTTCTATATGGAACTTAGCGACAGAGAATAAGGAGGATAAATCAAGCTACATATCATTGCACACAGTCAGGGAATTAAAGAGAAAACCGAAGCTAGGAGGAGACGGGAAGTACTGAGTGAAGACTTCCAATCCAAAAAGAAAGACAAAATCTAGAGAAAGGCCGACGAAGAGTAAATACAGCATTAGTTCCGTTGGTTCATTCGTCCAAATGGCTTATCTGGGACAGGTGCCATAGAATCGCTTATTATTTTTTGCAGTATTCCATCATCTTAAAAAAAGTTCCTTTAACTGTCACGTTCATCAAATCATCATTATAGTACCAAATGCATTTTCAAGATTCAGACTGAAACTATTAAGATAAGTGGTAATTGCGACTGAGCACTACAGTATTTGCTGTACTTGTAGACTATGCATTATTTATTACAGATTATTAATGTAAATACGATTATACAGTCGAAAAAACGTATTAGTATGAGTAGTAGAATGCGTTAATTTGTCTTGTCTGGTTAAAATTGTTTGATCGATATATATTATGTAATATGAAATTATGGTCAATAATCCACAGTATTATATTGAAATGAATGGTAAGTGAAGAGTCGGATCATGCTATATTGATACTTAAATTATCGATTGAGACCATATTTGATGGACGTCATGCACACGTTAAGATGTTTTAACTATTAGTCTAAAAAGAAGGTCTCCAAACTGCTAAAAAAAACCTTAGCAAATAGTCATATATCCTTACAAATAATAAGCAAAAAGAACTCGGAAAACCGAGGCGTGCAATTTCATATCTAAAAATAGCACTCGAAATGCTCATGTCGTCAACGCAGAAACAATATCCATGAATTAATAGGTGTTTTCTATTTCCTTTGAACAAAATACAATCGATCCACCTTCAAAGTCCTGCGAGTTTCAGAAACTGTAGTGCAGAAGCTAAACGAGTTAAGGAAAGTACTCTTCTTGAAATTGAGCTTATATAACACGCTACTTTGCTAATGCAAATTTTCTCTTGTTCGAATTTGCTCAGGGGACAAAATCAGATCGAAACCTGTCGAATCATGAGTGAGACAAAATGTGCCATTTTCCCCCCGAGTGCGGAGTAGAGTACCAGAGCGAAGTAGTGTATGGGCCTCTATATCTTTTACTGCCAACCCCTCCGCACAGATAGACAAGACGGTAGAGATACATGACGTGAAGGCGGGAAGGAACTCGAAAGTATTTTGGCTTGTTTAGATAAGATTCAGTGTGTATCAGGAAACATATACTAAGATTAGAAAAACATGCACGAGATTAGAAAATCGCGAAAAACTGACTCACAAAAACCTCCTTAGCAAAGACAATGGTTCCAGGGCTCTAGCCACAAAAAAGTCTGATTGGTCCGGTTTTCGAGTTCGGTTTTTCTAATATTCTGTTTTCCTCTTCCTCTTCCTCTTCCTCTTCCTCTTCCTCTTCCTCTTCCTCTTCCTCTTCCTCTTCCTCTTCCTCTTCCTCTTCCTCTTCCTCTTCCTCCGAAAGTATCGGTGGGTACGGCCCTGGGTTTAAATAAAGTACTTGGAGAGGAAAGTGTCTAAAGCAGAAGTTCTGTTGTCAGCGTTGAAAGAATGCTATGGACCAAACGTCAGTGGGTGGCTGTTTAGTTAGTTTATACAGTAACCAAACACCTTCTTTAGTATCTACTAGAACTCAATGAAATTGCAACTAAATAAATGTGGTCTATTTAGAGTTTGGCGCCATCAAGACAGCCCCAGATTGATGTTGGAAATATTAAAAAAACTCTCCTGCTGATTTCTTATATAAACAGTCCATTGAAGTCGAGTTCATTAAGCCGGTAGTTTGGAGACCAATTTATTTGGTTATAGTATGAATGAATAACAAACAAGAAATCCATTTCCACGGAAATGATTAATTTTAGCTAACAAACACGGAAAGATAATTGATCCTAATAAGCAATTATATAAAACTTCTAATTTCTAATTACGTCGACGGAAGAAATAATATACGTACGAAAATAAATTGATAGAAAGTGTTTTGGGAACGAAAACTTCTGTACTAACTCGTTTGATCATAACCATAGTTTGATCGTGCCGTCCTCCCCGCATGAGGCGGAATATTGGATAGGCACGCATGGCGCTTGCTTCACTACCAGCTACTAATACTGGCAAAACTGAATCGAATTTGTCTTTTGTGTATTTTCAGGGTACTGTGATCATTTATACAAAGATGAAGATATGTTATTAGTGGTTCACTGCATTGAAATGCCTCCAGTTCCTGAAAAACGCTTTCCTTGTAAGTATTTACACTATTTACAGCCAATTTTATTCAAGCGAAGCAACTTCAGGGCACGGCTTACTCACATATCGAATGGGAATTTAGGGTGTCAAATTTTGCAGAGGAAGAAAAATCGGAGAACGCGGAGTAAAAAACCCTCGAATCACGGGAGGACCATAGTTAATAGAAGGCTGAACTCATTTTAATATCCTTCAAAACCGTTTGTTTTGTGAGACAATATATTTACCCGCTATTGCACTGGAAAAACGTCTGCAAAAAGGTGACTGGCTCGCTATAGAGTTTTTAAGTTATGACGTATTTCCTGGTCAGCTCCTCAGGAAAACCGCTAAATTAAGCGGGAAAATATTGTCAATAAGTGAAACCTCCACTTGAAACAAACATATACTGAACTTTGTTTTTTGTTGTTGAAGTCGTTTTTTATACGGATTTTTATACACTAATCCTAGTCAACCACGATGCACTGTTTAGATAGTTCACCTACATCGTGTTTGAAGCTCTTCTTTTCTCTTCTTTAACTCAAAATTTATACCAATTTGCTATGCAAAAGTCTTCGGATTCCCAAAGTTTCCTCCCTTTCAATCCAAAGGAAGCATAAGTTGAAATTTTCAGAAATTCTCTTTGGTGACTTAATGGTTTTCGGTCCTGCAACTGGTAGCCGACGCATCTTTCGAAATCTCATTACCGTAGATTGCTTGCCAAAATTTATGAAATCTCAAGGAAGGAATAGAGGTTTTGTAGCATCACGTGCCGCAATCATAATACAGCTTGGACTGCCTGTGGTAAAATGACAGAATAACAAAGTTCCCTTACTCTCGGTAAATGAGTTCTTTCTCATGTAAAATGATTGTATTGTTCCAGCCATCTAACATGTCTAACATCAAGCGATGGTCACAAAACCGTCTAGCAGGAATAACAAGACCTTTGGAGATGGAGTCTCAAACTTCATCTACAAAACCATCATTTGCCTGGCTGAAAAATGGCGAATTGTTAATTGCATGTTTCCGGCGCGCAGTGCATTGCGGTTGACACTGTTCTGAGTTGGAACCATGAATTAACTTCCATTCAGTTTTGCGTGTTTTTAATTTCGTAGATGCGTACGATTATTACGGAGAGTGGAGAGCAGAGGCAGACAAACAACGTACGAAAGGAAAAGTACTGCTTCATCATTTTGGAGCCACTTGCAATCAAAAAGGAGTAAGAGAACTATACTATCGGAGATCGAATATTCACTGATCTCTTTTATATTGATATTATTTTCTTAAAATTAAATTGAATCGGTATTAATATAGCCTTTCATTTTGTATGATATGCTTTCACAATTGCAGCCCCAGATTTTGAGGAGGAACATTATAATCTATCGTTTCGCCCGTTAGCTGCCGTGATGAAACCACACAATTCCTAACAACTTTATTTCTTAAATAAATCAATATTGGAAATAACATGAGTGGACTTATGGTATTATCTAATGTTTTTTTTATAGATCGAACATCGTTTGCTACTTAAAGATGAGAGACCGGACCACACCATTATCAACGTAGCGAACGAAGAAAAGGCTGATCTGATCGTCATTGGTGCACGTGGCCTTGGAACACTTCGTCGGACCGTTTTAGGCAGCGTTAGTGATTTTGTTGTTCATCATTCCCCAGTTGCAGTAACTGTTGTCCCTCCTGAGGCCTGGCGCCATCATTATCCTCATCAGCACACTGGTTCGTTGGAGGAATTAGAAAAAAGAGCACGTACCAAAACATGTTAGGCTGAATTTTCTGGTTTGACGTGCAGTTCACGCGGACCCGCAGAAGACGAAACGTAACGTGTAAATCTCGATAATTTTTAACTTTCAACCATGCTGCTTGCGCTAGATACCAATTGTGCGTGTAGTACGAAAATGAAAAATGTTCTTTATACATTTTTGCTGTGATGCCGCAAGTTTTAAAAGGACAAAGTTTGAAAATTCGAGGGAGACTGAAGCGACTTTTACATGTAATATTTTATCAATCGATCACAGTTTAAAAAACAATTTTGATTGTTTAAAACCACATTTATTAGAGTATATTTACTTTAGTGCTCCGACTGGCTGAGTTAGTACAACTGGTCAAATTTGGTGCAAATACTGTCCCAGATTAAATTCCATGCGAATACTGTGCACTGATGCATCGTGACAACCTGAATTAGCCACTGTCTCAGGTTGTTGACAACTAACTAAGGCCTTCGGTGTTGACTCCCCCAGTGGTTTTATTTAATAGGAGTTAATGTTAGTGCTTTTTTCCAATATTGCATATGTGCAACTTGTTATAAAGGCAGCAAAGCCTTTCTACACTTGATCAGTTCAGTTCGTCAGGAGTTATTTCACAGATTCAGATACCTGTATAGCAATTGTCTTAAATTGAAGCAAAGACGTACTTTTTAACAGCTTGTTTCATTCCCCCTTCTAAGTTTTGAAGTAAGTCTGATGATCGTTTCGTACCATCATGACGGTATGTTCATGGTTAATTCAGCCGCGAAATTCAGCTTATCCGGAGATGGCGACAGCGCGCAAATGCGACATGGAGCAATTTGATCTTGTGTCCGCGTCCAAATCTCTTTTAAATTTACTATCGAGATATACCATAACCTTACGACATTTTATTGGCTAGGGATTATGATAATAATAATAAACGATTGATTTCAACAACCACCGCCCGCTGTAATAATTGTCTTTTTCAAAGATTTCAAAGCATTCACAAACGAATTTTCCAGCCATACACTTTTTTGGATTTACCATAAGAATTTTTTCGTTTTTAAATTTTTTTAATTAATATTCAAAATTGACTTTTACTTATGAAGTTGACATGTGGTGATGAGAGTTCGCAATCCGGCCTCGATCCACTCCCCTCCCCCCTCCTCTAGATCTTTCCTTCTCCACACAGATCTCGATTCTATTAATTACACGTGTGTTTCACACGGGTGTTTCTTCATCGCCGGATTAAGGTCACTCAGACCACGTAAAGCATTCAATGGTGCAACTCAACTAAGCTATAATGTCGCTTATTTTTGGGATACACTCTTGTTTTCTAATTTTTTATGAAATATGACACGTCATAAAATACGTGGGAATGACGACCACCCATATTAAAAAACGACTCATTTCCTAAATTGATTTTAAGCAGCATGAGCGTAAAACTAAGATGGCCCATTAGGGACATGCATCAACTTAGAAGAAGTGATGCGCATGCTTGACGAGTTGCTGCAAATAATTAAGAAACCAGTTGTTGCAAATAAGAAATTAGTTGCTGCAAATACTAAAGAAACCAGTTTCTGCATGTTGCCCAAAATATATAATAAAAAAAACAGTTGTTGCTTGCTTGTTTATCGTGGCCCACTAAGGACATGCAGGAAGCTAGTTTTCATCAAATAAGAAAATGGTTGCTGATTGTTAGATGAACAAGTTGCTGTATGTCAAACGATAAGTTTGCCGATTGGGACTGAGTTCTAGACAAGGACGACCTACGGACTGCCGGTCACGGATTAAATGCGCTGCAGCTAGTTTTTTATTTTTGACGATTTTTTAAATGAAACTGCTTTTAATTAAGTTAAAAAAAATAAAAAATAAATAAATAAGTAAATAAATAAAACTTGCAATTCTTTGAGTAGACACAAGTTTCAGGTTACCCATCAGGTACTAACTTCGCTCAACCGGACTTTAGTCATTGTCAAGCCCAAGTCTTTTTCCACTGGACCACGTTTCCAGGTGAATCTGCATAACAATAGCCGTGAAGACAATGAACCAGATAGACTAGACTTTTCAACACCAAATTTTCAACCGATTCCGTGCGTGGCAGAGATGCAAGGGATTAGCCGATATGGTCTGGGGGCTGGCTGGTCTCTCCCCTGATGCTTCGGCTAGAACATTTTCTTGCGTAATTCGTACACCCAAGGGCAGAAGGATTTAATCGCCGTCAGGTCCGAAGTCCATACGCCGCCTCAGCTCTGCGGATGTCTCGGGGGTATGGCAAAGTAGAATCGATTATTATTCTTTTTCTTTTTTTTCTTCTTTTTTTTAATTTTAATTTCTGCCAGTGGGTTTCACTACATATATATATATATATTTTTTTTTAATGCATCATATTCTTATCAATTTGCCAATACAATTTTAGGAAGAGTAACTACCCAATACAGTGATCCCACATCCATTGTCCTACACAAAAAGCTAAAATGTGTTTTTGATATACATCAAAAACTGGCAAGCATTTAATATGTGACCCGCAATCTCACACGTACGAAATCGGTTGAAAACTTGATGTTAAAAAGACTGAGAGCTCCCTTCTTTATCATACAGGGATCCCAAGTGCCTAACAAAGGTAAATACGAAAGATGCCTGCAGATGAGGCTATATCCAATCAAGCCCAATAAAATTTCCCTTATCGATGATTCGAAGAATTAATTACCTCGAATAGACGACATGCACCTAACAGGTCACGTGACCCTACCTCCCTTAAAACAAGCAGTTATGTGAAAACAAACTTTAGAAACGAAAAGAGCTGCTCAACATTAGTAAGAGGGCGAAGTTGGAAAGGTAGGGTCACGTGATCTGTTACGCAAGTCGTCAGTTACGGTTTATTCATTATGCTCAGATCCTAGCCGGTGAAGTTTCAGCAATATATGTGTCCTTTAGTGATTTTAAAAATCTGATCTTGCTTTATATCGAATTTTCATGTTAAAGTCTCTTAGATGTAAGAGTACATTTCATAATGGGAGCCCCATGGCTATTGATCTTTCTTGGTGCCCACAGAAGTATAGTGGCGTCACGGGCAGACAGTACGCGCGTGACTGACCTCACTGGCTTCCCACTGACCAAGTATTGTTATATCGCAGGCGTGGTATATCGCGTGACATAAATACGTGCACTAAACCATTTCTTGGACGCTCTTTTGTTCCTTCACTAGTGAACGATAGTACCCTGAAAAAAATATGGCTGAGATTAAGTCCAGTGGTAGAACTGTGCTTATTCCGGTAGATGGTAGTGAAAATGCAAGCATAGCCTTCCAATGTAAGTGAGAATTGTCGTGGGTTTTTGATGACGATCTTGCCAAAGTAGAGACGAACGTGCCTTGATAGGCGAACCGTTCCATGGCAGATTATAGCGAAGCTAAAAACGAAAATTAATTCAGTCTTTAGAAGAGTCACTTTGAAGGTTTTTAAATTTTAAAAGGAATATGACTTAGCAGGAAAAGAGGTTTCACGAAACGCAGTTGTTGTTATTTTAAATTAAACAGCTGAAATTCACACAAAAGGGCTTGATGAGTGCATAACTATAAAGGTTCGTCTTGTAGGGATGTCGTTACTTGGCGCTTATATTTAAAAAACTTTCGAGATGCTTGCTACGGCTAAAGGATTGATATATGTAAGCTTTGCTATCACTTTTGGTTTCAATTCTGACAAAAATGTTAGCAAATTATATGTATTTCTCCCGTACATCTAGCTCAATGTAGAGTTTTGAAGACATCGATGCCTTCATGTTCCCATAACACCTTTATAACACTGTTTTCCTGGTATTATTGAAGTGTTAATTATATAACATTTGAAGTACCTCTCGGAAATGATTTGATAGACGGCAACACATTGGTTTATCAAATATGGATATGTCTCGACGTGAAATCTTATCATCATGACCTGGCCCTGAATGTAATACTATTTTTGTCATTTTTCATTTCATTTTGTTGTAAAAATAAATAAAATGTGGAACATAAACATTACAATATGTTAATAAGTGATTTGTTTGTCCTGGTTCTGAAAGTAAAACTATCGTAGTCAGTTTTCATTTTTATTTCATCTTTGCTGAAAATATGATAATGCTATTATTTTTCCAGTTTATATTGATGCTGTCCACCAACCTGAAGACCGGTTAATTGTCTTACATGCTTTTGAGCTTCCTCCCCTGCCATATTCGTCAGGACCTTGTAAGTAGCATAGCCAATCATAAAGCAGCAGAAAACAATAGACTTTATAAAATTCCTTTTCATTCCCACATGAAAATGATGATGGCTACATGTATCTATTTGTTTGCTAGTAACATCATGGTCAAATTATGATTCTTGTGCAGTCTAGGTTTCTAATTGGCTTGACTACCTAAAGTTGGAATGCATTGTTTTCATTCAACATTTTCATTGGTTGTATTTTCTAACTGATCTATAGCTAAGGCATCCCGATTACACAGTAGTTGTACTGTAAAATGTAGCAGAATCGTATGCATAAGGCTGAAGGAGGTGAACGATTATCATTATATGTAATATGCTTCTATGAAATGATTGGACAAAGGAAATTCCAAGGACTCAGATCAATCTTATGAATAATAAGCAAGGTCTAAAATAGTGAAAACACTGATGCCAAAGCTTAATAGTCTATCCTGTTTTAATGCCATCCAGTTATAATATGTATCAAACTCTCAGCTAAAACCCCTAGGAAGAAGGGTGGGGGGATTCCAGGATAAGAGTATCAGTTATACTCATTGGAAATGTCTGAAAATACCCCTAAAAGATACTCTTTGAAATAATGTTTAACCCTTACTTAAGATATACCAACATTAAGAATGTATATATATAGAAAAATTAATAGCTGGGTTTGCAGAAGCTTTTAATCTATGGGTAATTATAAAATACAAAAAGTAGTGGGCTCTTTTTCAATGTACCCTAAAATTTCAATACCCTAAAGATGTCAGAATTTGTAATTTCAAGTTTGACATGCTAAGATACCCAACTCACTGATATTTATGCCATAGAAATTGAATAGGCATACCTGATATACTATTACCCTGGAGTCCTTTGTTTTATCCCTTTTCCCCTGGCTTTCCCCCTCCCCTCTTCCCTCCCTGCTAAAACTCTGTTCTTGCATTTTTTTGCTTATTGATGCACCATGTTTTAAACTCATGTTTAAAAATCATCTGACAACATACACACAATTTACATGTACATACTAGAATACAAACACTATAAGTGTGTAGCATAAATACCACTAAATACTGCTAAATTATGCTAATCCTATTGTTTTCTATTGTTTACTAAATAGTGCAAAGTGTTGCAAACTTTTAGTGTTTGTACTCTATGTATGCTAATAATTTATCTAAGTATGTCTTTGAAGTGAGCCAATTGAAATGTTTTTGTAGAAATTGATAAAACTTTCATCTTAGCCTTTTTTGCAGAAGAGAAAATATATTACAGGAATTCGTTTAATATTCAAAGATTCTAACATTTTTAGATTTAGTTGCTTAAAAATACTTTTATTATTATTATTAGTATTTTGTAGTGTTTAAAAGAAATTTTAAATTTTCAAAGAAATATTTTCCCATAGGCCATTTTTAAAAGTTTGATTGATCAGTCATTGGCTGTTCATCTTGTTTGTAGGCTGTAGAACTCAAACTATGCAGAAAGACGATGGTGGAATTAATGAACATGGTTAGCGCAAATATAAATCTAGCTCCTCTTGACATTTGTATTTTCCTTTCTGCTTTCCTGATTGACTCAGATTTGATGGGATTATTAGGCCAATAAGTTCTAAAGTTTTGCAAAATAGTTTAATATTAATATTAATGAATATCATTATATACTTAATGATTTGAATTTTAGCCCTGCTAATACTAATTTCTTGACTTCCAATACGCTAATGATATGATGTCATTATAGGAAATTTGTTTATTTGTTATCATTTGTAATTGGAACACTGAGTATTATGAGAGAACAAATTTGCAATAAACTTTCTCACATTATGCTTATTAACATATTGGAAGTTATAAACCCTGATATCTCCAAGATGCATCACTCACTCATATGAAAATATTTTGACATTCAAATACTCACTTCATGTAGAATCAGAACTGAAAATATTGAATTAGGCATTATAAGCTGAAGGCTGTTGTGAGCAAACTGCACTGTAAGAGCATAATCCATAAGTGCTCAGGCCCTGGAGGGGGACTCCAGGAAAAAAGTACCAGGGATGCTCGTCAGACATTTTCAAAAAGACCCCTAAAAGATACCGGAAGTCTTTTAAAAAGGGTGTGGCTGAATGATTTTTAACCCCTAAGAGATACCACAACAAATAATATTAAATTTTATGTAAACAGTGCCTAGGATAAGCCATATCGATGCACGCTTCCCTCCTTTTCATACCAAATCGCAAATTTTTACCCCTAAGAGATATGACAAGCATCCCCAGTACTTTTTTCCCAGAGTCCCCCCCCCCCCCCTGGGGCTCAGGCATTTGACTTACTGTCACCTCAATGTCCACTTACCAACTCAATTGTCAGCTTATATGGACTATAATATAGTAATATGTAATGTAATGCAAGTTTGTGAGCTACTTTTTATGGTGCTGAATGTTCACCGCTATCCAAATAGGAAAACACCTTGGCCAAATAGTAACATTGTCTACTGTCAGTTTTTACTAACATGGATATGATCTTCTTGTTACAAAGTAGATTAGGTGTCAATCAAACTGAAACACTCCCTGTAAGATTTTTTCAGGGCACATTTTCAAAATAGTTTGTTATTTAAAATTGGCAGTTGTCTTTGCATATTATGAAGAATGGAGTCAAATGGTGAAGGAGACCAGAGAGGGACAGGAAGCCATGTTAAGAAGCTATGAAGATCAGTGTAAAGAAAAAAAAGTAAGTGTTCTTAGCTAGAGTCTCTTTTAAAAATGGGCGTGCAGGTGCAGGCATCTCCAGAAAACTCTGTTTTTAGTTACTTTCCCCATAGTGGGAGAGAAATGCAATGATCAATAGGCTAGGCTTCTGGCCTTCACACTTGGCTATAAAGCCTGTGAAGATGGCATCTGTTGCTACAGCACAGTCACTCACTGCTGGGGTAAATCTTTTGATGTATGACTGAAACAATGTGATTTTAGTTTTTTTGGTATTTCTCACCCAGGGACGTCGGAGATGTGGGGCTAGGGGGGCTATAGCCCCACACCTTTTCTATACAAAACTTTGCACATCTCCTTGTACAACATTTTATATCACTTATATGTAATCTGAATGTAGCCCCGGTTAAAAATAATGCTCCGACATCCCTCTCACTGCTCTCATCAAAATCAACATATCGTCAACCTTCTTTACAATTTAGGAACTTCAAACATGGTCATGAATCTTCAGTCCACATCGATTAAAAAATACATGACAAATCTCCATGGGTCCATCATGAATAAATCTATAGATTGAGGTGATTTTCTCTGTTCCACAGGTTCACTATCAAGTCCTGATGGTAGTGGGAAAACCTGCTGGTGAAGTTATCTGTAAAGTGAGTGAAGACGAGAAGGCTGATTTGATCATTATGGGGACCAGAGGTCAAGGCTTATTGAGAAGAACCCTTATAGGAAGTGTCAGTGATTATGTGGTTCATCATGCTCATATACCAGTAGGAGTTGTCCCAGGGCCTCAGAAACTTAAACAAGAAACATAGATTAATTCTTGTGCTTCATCTCAGTTGTCATTCATTCTCAGAGCATGCACACAATCAACAAATGACGTTTAAGTCAAATTAGGAACAAAAAAAGTGACAAATTTTGAAAATAAAGAATTAGTATTACTTTAAAAGGGGAATGACTGTATCAATGGACATTACTCACGTGACAGCCATCTTCATTCTCAAAAAATTAAATAAAAACAAAGTTATTCTTGAGCACTTGAAGGCAAGGCTACGAGTTGGAAAATCTATCCATTTAACATGGCTGCCGGGTGAGTAAGGTACTTGGAAGTGAACTCAGAATTTTTTACTAAAACTTGGTGCACTGGAATGAATATTTGTCATTTTGAAGATAGACGGGCCACAGTAGAACCATACGTCAAAGCTTTACGTTTTCCTCAGGATAAGACAATACATTGATCAGCATGTTCATGTAAGCATTTGGGGGAACCAATTAAATGAAATTGAAAATATTTGAGAATTGTATCATTACTCTACACCCTAATACTTGATTAAATTGTTAATATTATTAAAGCAGGTGGTGCTAAGGAAGAAGGAGTATTATATCTGGGCTTTATTCAAAAAGATTGAAAGTCTTGAGGCATGTTAAAAAATTCTTTGAACAAACATGCAACTGTTGCATTCAGGCAATGTTGAAACCCAACCGACTTAGGCAACAGTGTTGCTCTAGTTGGACTATTAAATGGGGTGGCGCACACTATTAACTATCCTGCAGACAACAAATTTCAAAGTGTACACTGTAAAATACCAGCCGACCAGCAGCCGGCCTAAAAAGATACGACTTGTCTTGTATCGCTGGTCAAATTGGGTAACGTTCAATCTATAGTTTTGTCCTTGAAAAGCTGCTTGTGACATCCCTCGTAACTATTACGTTGAACGAGGCATGGAACAGGGGTCAAAACCAGTCTTTGCCCATGGTGAACATGGGGAATCAAACTACCGATCAAGGGCGCTAGGGCAAAAATTGTTTTTTTGTTTTAGCCGTTAGACTCTGTTATATTGGTGTTTTTTAAACGTTAGAAACTGTTTAAACTGTTACGCATCTGTACTGCTATGTGCTGGCTTGATTTGTTCAGTTTTCCCGTCTATATACGCCAAAAATATTGCTGTGACCAACGGTTCTATCGTACAAAACGAACTACTGTATCCTATACCTGCTTCGTGACCGCTTACGTAAGCGAACGCGTCGGTTAATAAGTTAATAAGTTAATCCAAATCCCCTAGAATAACCAAGAATGAACATTCTTGGTTATTCTAGGGGATTTGGATTAACTTATCAATAATTGTAGCTATCTTTGAGCGCTAGTATGCTTCAAATAAAAGTTTTTTAAGATTTTAAACCTTACTACTAGTATTGTAGTTGCATAAATTTATACACCTTAACCTCACCTATAAGTAATTCTATTTATTAAATCGATCGTCGTCTATTTGAAGTAGAAATATCAAAGGTAAACTAACCCCGGATAGGGGTCTAACCTAAATTCCGGTTATATTTTTTGTGTGGTATTTTTATGATTTCAACTTCAGCTAAACGATCTACATATGTAAGCTTATATGCAAAACAGATTATTTCACTGTTCTGAAGGTAAACATTGACATTATTTCTGGGACTACCTTTTTTAATTTTCAAAACCATTTATTTTCATGTGATTAGTGACATTTTGAGTGCTTCGTAGAACTAATTTACATACCTGCAAAACAGATTATTGCACATACTGTTTTAAAATTTAATATATTGACATTATTTCTGGGAGTAGCTTCACAATAACCCGCTTTGAAATGCATCCTATTGTTCCCCTAATTCCTGAGTGGCTTCATTGCTATGTGGCTACAATACAATCCATGTACCCTCTACTCATACCCTATAGACTCAATGCAAAGGCTAAAATAATAAACAACCCCTACTTCAACCCACCCCTTGTGGTAGTTGACAGTAAACGAATTATTAGTGTAACCATTAGCTGTTTTTTTAAAGTAATACCCATTTTTGTCTTTATTTACTAAAACAGATTTTTCCATGTGATTTAGTGACATTATCTTATTCATCCTCTGATATTACAGTCAACTGAAGTCAGCATTGTTACGCTTTGCATCATACTCAGATCACCCTTGACAATTCCTAGACACTCCTTCCGGTCAAACCAGCAAGGTCAGATAGGACTCAAAACAGGTGTGCATGCACTATCTCACTTCCACCCAAAAATTCAAATTCATTTCAAAATCCAGGTCAACTGAAGTCAACACTATACCACAGGCATCATACTCAGATAAGCACTGACTATTCCTAGACACACCTTCCTGGTCAACCGAGCATGGTGGGATAGGACTCAAAACAGGTGCACATGCACCATCTCACTTCCACCCACAAACTCAAATTCATTTTGCAATCCCGGTCAACTAAAGTGATCAACACTATACCCAATGCATCATACTCAGATCAGCAATGAAAATTCCAAGACACTCCTTCCTTGTCAACCGAGCATGGTGGGATAGGAGTCAAAACAGGTGCGCATTCACCATCTCACTTCCACCCACAAACTCAAAAATGATCTATTTTGCATCCTTCATAAATAATGCATCATTTTTGAAAAGATGTGAAAATGGTCTGAAATCGATCAAAACCATGGTCTATAGTCCATGCTTTTTGCCTGAAAATGGCCAAAAATGACCTATTTTCCATCCTTCATAAATAATGCATATGTTTTGAAAAGGTTTGAAAATGGTCCAAAATCGATGAAAACCATGGGCTATAGTCTATGGTTTTTGCTCAAATATGGCCAAAAATGACCTATTTTGTAAGGTGTGAAATGGTCCAAAATCGATCAAAACCATGGTCTATAGTCCATGCTTTTTGCCTGAAAATGGCCAAAGGATGACCTATTTTCCATCCTTCATAAATAATGCATCTTTTTTGAAAAGGTGTGAAAATGGTCACAATCTGTCAAAACCATGGGCTATAGTCCACGCTCTTTGCTCAAAAATGGCCAAAAATGATCTATTTCGTAAGGTGTGAAAATGGTCAAAAATCAATCAAAACCATGGCCTATAGTCCATGCTTTTTGCCTGAAAATGGCCAAAAAATGACCTATTTTGCATCCTTCATTAATAATGCATATATTTTTAAGAGGTGTGAAAATGGTCCAAAATCGATCAAAACCATGGGCTATGGTTTTTGCTCAAAAATGGCCAAAAATGATCTATTTTGCATCCTTCATAAATAATGCATCTTTTTTGAAAAAGTGTGAAAATGGTCCAAAATCGCGAAAATCGGTCAAAACCATGGGCTATAGTCCACACTCTTTGCTCAAAAATGGCCAAAAATGACCTATTTTGTAAGGTGTGAAAATGGTCCAAAATCGATCAAAGCCATATGGTCTATAGTCCATGCTTTGTGCCTGAAAATGGCCAAAAATGACCTATTTTTCATCTTTGCGTTTTCATTGGTTGCGTAATTTAAATAGCTGCGCAGGGCATTGTAGGTATTCTGTTGTCCCATCAGCCCCTTTGGTCACGAGCAAAGAAAAAACATGGAGGAGGAATATGGAACGAAAAACATCGCCATTAGACGGTAAGAAACTTTCGGAAGCTAAAAAATAGCTCTCGTATTATGTAATTTAAATGTTTTTACTTCTCTGTTGGCCTTTTTTTTCATGGTATTTGCTGTCTTTTCGTTGAATAATAAATAATAATAATAATAATAAAGACTTTATTAACGTCATTATATAAGTGTACATCTTAAAATGTAAACTACTTGTGGACTCTTATCTACCTGCCTAATAATAATAATAAATTATAATATAATATACAATAGATATGATGAAAAAATTACATTATACCCATAACCCCTATCCTCTAATAACCCTACCTCATGACATACCCAAAAACCCTCCAAACCCCCCAAAACTGACCCACCCACCCATCCTATCTTCGTAATTTCTAACGTATATAATGATACTGATAATAAAATATACCCTAATAAAAATAGTAAAATTAGGATTTAAAAAAAACAATACAAAGAACAGATAGGTAGAAAATATGTATAAAATATAACTAATTAGCACAGTAAAATACAGTTCTGACATTTGTCATCACAAAGAAGTGTTTCTAGTATTTAAAAAAAATTAAAAAAAAAACACAAAGAACAGATAGGTAGAAAATATGTATAAAATATAACTAATTAGCACATAAAATACAGTTCTGACATTTGTCATCACAAAGAAGTGTTTCTATATCGATTGTTCTTATTTGTGACTTAAAGCTTGTCACAGATGGTGATTCCTTAATGTTTTTTGTGAGTTTTGACCATATGACTGGACCAATATATCTGATACTATGCTTTCCATAAGTCGTAGTGTTTATTCTAGGTACAGTAAAATCGTCTGAGTTTCTTAAATTATAACCCCTATCGCTAATATGGAAAATGTAACGTCTAAGGTATAATTTGGTAGAAGTTTGTTCTTTACTTTGTACATTATTGTAGCTAATTCCTGTAGCCGTCTATTTATTGTGGAGTTTTGCCTTAATGAGGAGTTCATTATATGTGCTGTTTTTATCTCTATATATTGCTCTCAGAGCTTTTTCTTGCAATCGTTCCATTTTTCTATTATTTGATGATTTGCAGAAGTGCCACACCACTTGGCACTTGGCAGTATGTATTGTTGTAGAATCAAGGCTTTGTATATCCTTAGTTTGGCTGTAGTTCCTTAATCTCATTAAGACACCAACCTTTCTGGCGACCTTCTTGCTCAACTCATCTATGTGACTGTCAAATTTCAAATGCTCATCAAGTACATCGCCCGATAGATTCATTTTATGTGCACTCTTGGCAGTGAATTAGCAAGTGTTTCTTGTGGCACGTAATTACTAAGTAGTACGAAATAGGGCTAAATCAAGCCTACAACTCGCCTACGACAGATGTAAGTGTGTAAATTGAATGGGCAGAACTGTGGTGGAATAATGATAGATGTGTTGATCATCACAGTGAATGAGCGATCTAAGCGAACGCTGTAAAGAAAGACTTGAAAAAGTGATTTCAAGCTTCAACGGGAATCGAACCCATGACCTCCGCGATGCCGGTGCATGATTGGTTTCATAGCTCAGTTGGCAGAGCATCGCACCGGCATCGCGGAGGTCATGGGTTTGATTCCCGTTGAAGCTTGAAATCACTTTTTCAAGTCTTTCTTTACAGCGTTCGCTTAGATCGCTCATTCACTGTGATGATCAACACATCTATCAGATGTAAGTGTGTTGTATACGACAGTTGTAGGGGAATATCGTACCGTCTAAACTGGCCTTAAGATGAATTATGGCTGCCATTTTGTCCCCTCGATTTGATAAATTTTCCTCAAATATTTTGTCATTAAAGTCTGTCATCTTAATTTTTGACTAGAATCATTTTCTTTTGTTTATTATCCAATCAAAAGCAAGAATTCCACTTGTAATTTGCCCTGAATTACTTTTTTTTGCACTGTTTTTCAGCCAATCTGAGCATCAAGTAATTTTTGCACTTATATTATTAGAATATATATATAGTCTCTAGATCATAATCCTTTTCACATTGCTTTCGTTCTTTAATTATGACAATTGCTCCGGTATTCTCTAAGGAACTAAACATTTTAATATGAAAGAATTTAAATTGTTTAATCTATGGTATAGAGTTGGGGTAAAATGTCATCTCGCTTCAGGCTTATTGACTAGAATCATTTCTAATTTGCACTGTGTTACATTTTTCTGCACTGGAGAATGACAGTTTTTTGCACAGCTGAATTAGGTTTTAACAACACTACTCTAAGCCAATCAGAATTAAGTACTTTTTTCATGTATGTTATTACAAAGCCCTTTGATTCTTGCCTTATTATTGTGCATAACTTGTCACAATATTGGCAATACAATCAAGTTACGAAGTAGAAAATACTGTGCATAGTTTTGGTTCTCCATGAAAGAGTTTTTATGAAGCCAGGATTAGGGTTTGCACACAGTCATAATGGAAGCTTATTTTGGTTTTGAATTACATATTGTATAAGTGTTTTCTGCTTTTGAAAACTGTGTATATTTTGACATTCACTTGGCACTCATTCCATGCTCAATAAAAGGGTTAGGGCTAGGGTTAAATTTAATCAAGTTAAATATAAACTTGTTTTGTTTTTACAAACTGTTTTTAGTGTTTTAAAATAGCAAAATAATGATTTGATATTAGGCTAAAATACCATATCAGGCAATGTGTAGCATTTAATGTGAAATTATCCATCCCCAAACACTATCCTTGAAGGGGTTTGGAATTTCTGAGGGGTGGGAGTGGGGAGGGGTCAGAGAAAGAAAAAAGTTACTTTGTATGGAATAACATTGGAATTTCTAGGACATTTCTCCAATGGAGGTATTGATTGGCAAGCTAATGGGGCACATGCAAACAGCCATTCCTCAAACCCCCTCCCCCGCCCCCTCCCCCCCCCCCCCCCCTCTGAAAAACGAATGCTCTACAAAGAGGTTCTATTGGGGGAAATTTTGTCCATTGATTCTTGGATTTATAAACAGTCCTTCTTATGAAATGCTTATTTTACCTGTGCTAATAATGCTAATTAACATTAATTAGATGCATGATAACCTCCATTTTTTTTACAGATCCAGAGGCCTCTTGGGAGCTTTAAAGGACTGACACTGTTTACTGTGTGACACTACTGTAACTGCAGTCACTTAGACCAGTTAGACAGAGTGAACCAATCAAAATGTGACATGAAAACAATGCATTCCAACTATGAGTGCTGAAGCAAGGGCCAAGAACCTATAATGCCTCTCAGTATGGTGATTCAGCACAAATCAGGCAAGTAAATATTTAGTTGTGCAGCCCTGAGAATATATTAACCTGAGTTTTAGGCCGATGCAAGGGAAGGGGGCAGGGGAGGAGATCAGAGGGAAGAAAGTGGACCTTGTGTTGAGTTTCCATATTCTGGACGCACTTCTGATTGGACAAAGATTTACCAGAAATATAATTACAAATCTACCACTTCATCACTATATGAAATTATCTGAGAGATATATTTATTATCAGATTACCTGTGGTAACACCGGTCATAGAATACCTTCTAACTCTTGGATATGTGAAGTGTAGAAACAGGTTATTGTGAGGGGTCAGAATATGCAAGTGTGTCACTCACTCACATAAGCACTCACTACGATGTTAGCAGATGAAACTTAAACGTTACCGAATTTTCTTAAGTCATCTGCTTACAAAGGTTACATGAAACTTATTTTCAGACTTCATACATTTCTTAGATAATGATTAGCACTGATCTAACTATGCTTACACTAGCACACTTCAGATTATTTATATAGAATAAATCAAGGAAAGATTGAACTTTAATTGGGAGGGTGAGGTGTGGATAAACCTCAGTAGGGTGAGGTCGGGATAAACCTCAATAGGGTGAGGTGGGTATGAACCTCAATAGGGTGAGGTGGGGATAAACCTCAATAGGGTGAGGTTGGTATAAACCTCAATAGGGTGAGGTGGGGATAAACCTCAATAGGGTGAGGTGGGGATAAACCTCAGTAGGGTGAGGTGGGGATAAACTTCAATAGGGTGAGGTGTGGATAAACCTCAGTAGGGTGAGGTGTGAATAAACCTCAGTAGGGTGAGGTGTGGATAAACCTCAATAGGGTGAGGTGGGGATAAACCTCAATAGGGTGAGGTGGGTATAAACCTCCGTAGGTTGAGGTGGGGATAAACTTTAATAGGGTGAGGTGTGGATAAACCTCAGTAGGGTGAGGTTAGAATAAACCTCAGTAGGGTGAGGTTAGAATAAACCTCAGTAGGGTGAGGTTAGAATAAACCTCAGTAGGGTGAGGTGTGGATAAACCTCGATAGGGTGAGGTTAGAATAAACCTCAGTAGGGTGAGGTGTGGATAAACCTCGATAGGGTGAGGTGGGGATAAACTTGATAGGGTGAGGTGTAGATAAACCTTGATAGAATGAGGTGGGGATAAACCTCAATAGGGTGAGGTGTGGATAAACCTCAAATGGGTGAGGTGTGGATAAACCTCAATAGGGGGAGGTGTGGATAAACCTCAGTAGGGTAAGGTGTGGATAAACTTTGATATGGTGAGGTGAGGATAAACTTCAATAGGGTGAGGTGTGGATAAACCTCAGTAGGGTGAGGTGTGGATAAACCTCAGTAGGGTGAGGTGTGGATAAACCTCAGTAGGGTGAGGTGTGGATAAACCTCAATAGGGTGAGGTGGGGATAAACCTCAGTAGGGTGAGGTGGGGATAAACCTCAGTAGGGTGAGGTGGGGATAAACTTCAATAGGGTGAGGTGGGGATAAACTTCAATAGGGTGAGGTGTGGATAAACCTCAGTAGGGTAAGGTTTGAATAAACCTCAGTAGGGTGAGGTGGGGATAAACTTCAATAGGGTGAGGTGGGGATAAACTTCAATAGGGTGAGGTGTGGATAAACCTCAGTAGGGTAAGGTTTGAATAAACCTCAGTAGGGTGAGGTGTGGATAAACCTCAGTATGGTGAGGTGTGGATAAACTTTGATATGGTGAGGTAGGGATAAACCTCAGTAGGGTGAGGTGGGGATAAAATTCAATAGGGTGAGGTGTGGATAAACCTCAGTAGGGTGAGGTGTGGATAAACCTTGATATGGTGAGGTGGGGATAAACCTCAATAGGGTGAGGTGGGTATAAACCTCAGTAGGGTGAGGTGGGGATAAACTTCAATAGGGTGAGGTGTGGATAAACCTTGATAGAATGAGGTGGGGATAAACCTCAATAGGGTGAGGTATGGATAAACCTCAAATGGGTGAGGTGTGGATAAACCTCAATAGGGTGAGGTGTGGATAAACCTCAGTAGGGTGAGGTGGGGATAAACTTTGATATGGTGAGGTGGGGATAAACCTCAGTAGGGTGAGGTGGGGATAAAATTCAATAGGGTGAGGTGTGGATAAACCTCAGTAGGGTGAGGTGTGAATAAACCTTGATATGGTGAGGTGGGGATAAACCTCAGTAGGGCAAGGTGGGGATAAAATTCAATAGGGTGAGGTGTGGATAAACCTCAGTAGGGTGAGGTGTGGATAAACCTTGATATGGTGAGGTGGGGATAAACCTCAATAGGGTGAGGTGGTGATAAACCTCAATAGGGTGAGGTGGGGATAAACCTCAATAGGGTGAGGTGTGGATAAACCTCGATAGGATGAGGTGGGGATAAACCTCAATAGGGTGAGGTGGGGATAAACCTCAATAGGATGAGGTGTGGATAAACCTCAATAGGGTGAGGTGGGGATAAACCTCAGTAGGGTGAGGTGGGGATAAACCTCAATAGGATGAGGTGGGGATAAACCTCAATAGGTTGAGGTGGGGATAAACCTCAATAGGGTGAGGTGTTGATAAACCTTGATATGGTGAAGTGGAGATAAACCTCAGTAGGGTGAGGTGGGGATAAACTTCAATAGGGTGAGGTGGAGATAACCTCAGTAGGGTGAGGTGGGGATAAACCTTGATATGGTGAGGTGGGGATAAACCTCAGTAGGGCAAGGTGGGGATAAAATTCAATAGGGTGAGGTGTGGATAAACCTCAGTAGGGTGAGGTGTGGATAAACCTTGATATGGTGAGGTGGGGATAAACCTCAATAGGGTGAGGTGGTGATAAACCTCAATAGGGTGAGGTGGGGATAAACCTCAATAGGGTGAGGTGTGGATAAACCTCGATAGGATGAGGTGGGGATAAACCTCAATAGGGTGAGGTGGGGATAAACCTCAATAGGATGAGGTGTGGATAAACCTCAATAGGGTGAGGTGGGGATAAACCTCAGTAGGATGAGGTGGGGATAAACCTCAATAGGGTGAGGTGTTGATAAACCTTGATATGGTGAGGTGGAGATAAACCTCAGTAGGGTGAGGTGGGGATAAACTTCAATAGGGTGAGGTGGAGATAAACCTCAGTAGGGTGAGGTGGGGATAAACCTCAATAGGGTGAGGTGATGATAAACTTCAATTGGGTGAGGTGGGGATAAACCTCAATAGCGTGAGGTGGGGATAAACCTTCTAAAAATTGTCTTGTAATGCATGTTGTGTTTGAAAAATAAAGTTTTACTTTGGACTTATAGTATGTTTCCTGTTTTTTTAATTAATTCCATCTTTACCCTCTCCACGCCCTTTTTGACAAATACCACACTAAGATCCTCTCCTATCATTACCTCCTAGAGGTCTCGCCAGCACCACCACCTCCTCGAGGTCCCACCAGCACAGATTGTTGCTACCCCCCGCTGACCAGGACCACAGCAGTAAATTACTGTCCCGACAACAGCCATCTTATGAAACCATACCAGATACCTCTAATGGTGAACACTGGTGATAAGAATATCAGACTCTGAACTCCCTACAGACCCATGAGAGTACCTTGATGGCAAGCCAGCCTTTGTACTGTGAGGATTATTGCAAGTAGGAGAATTACAAAATATCCACACCTCACTACCGATAGGTTTTACTGCACAACAGTGATTTATATATCCAGAGTGATGTGATCTATAATGTATTCAATTAATGTATTCCGAGTCTGTTGAGGGACTGGGTCTATAATGTATTCAATTAAGTGTTAATGTATTCAGAGTCTGCTGCGGGACTGGGTCTATAATGTATTCAATTAAGTGTTAATGTATTCCGAGTCTGCTGAGGAACTGGGTCTATAATGTATTCAATTAAGTGTTAATGTATTCCGAGTCTGCTGAGGGACTTGGTCTATAATGTATTCAATTAAGTATTAATGTATTTAGAGTCTGCTGAGGGACTGGGTCTATAATGTATTCAATTAAGTATTAATGTATTCAGAGTCTGCTGAGGGACTGGGTGTTGTGCTTTAATCGTTTTATTTCATGACAGACTTTTGAATTTGGGCCCACTTCCTGGCTATGCCCCCCCCCCCTCCCCAATGCTGAACTCTTGGTATTAAATGCTTTCCTTTTGTTTTTTCTTTAGTTGATATAGTTTTGTTGCTGTAGGTAAACTGTAAACATATCACTGATGTACACACCAATGAATAGTAAGGTATGATTATTTTTACTGCCACTCACACTAACCTTCACAGTGACTGTCATTTACGTCATCAGCGCACTCCCATAAAATCTGCAGAGAGCCATCACCCAATAAACTTACACACAACCTTCAGCAAGAGAACAGACAACTGATAAATGGCAACAAGGTTAGACTCTGTCAGGTTAATCGGTAATTTTTTGCACTGTCTGACGATGATTCCTAGCCTGGTAGGGCAACTTCGGTTAGCACTGATAGGGCCTTGTGGGATCACTCTTCGTCTGGCCCCTACCCTTTGACCTGTCCGGCATGGGTGACCCTAACAGGAGTACATGACTCCCACCGGCATAGCTCTAGGGGTCATAGGAACACGCAAACCGCCTCACCACGATAAGGTGGCGATCCCATTGAGACGGGTTAGGACCTTGTGTGAGGTATCAAGTGTATAGAGTGTGTGCAACTATGTGACTCAAAATTCATTGAGATACAGTATAAATAACAATGAAACAGTCGCCATCTTGGTTGATCTATCAAGAGAAGCTAATGGAATGTTTTGTTATTGTCAACCAAGATGGCAGCAATGACGTAACATGCACCTGCTCTATTTCCTTTTTCTGGTATACAAATAGTAATGTTAGAGAGTGTTTTAAACTAGTGAAGAATTCCAAGTAGATTTTGGGAAAACAATCTTAAACTAGCAGCCAATCTCATAATTGATTTCTTTAAAATTAAAATAATTAAAACTGGAATAAACTGAATTTTAAAAAAATGTTTCATATGTGATTTTTTTCTGAATTCCAAAACAAACTTATATAACCTTTCTGTGACATTACAGTGTGCTGAAAATAGTTTTGAATGATGATGTTTTCCATAAAAGTATTGTAAACCATAATAAACTCTTCATTTACTTCACTTAAGAGGTGGCCACTGAATAGTAAGATTATTAAATAGATCAACTACTACAACTGTAGTTTTCTTTTTTTGTCTCAAATCAAACTAAAGGCAGTTTTTTTTCTCCTAGGCTTAGGTAAAGTCCTGAAATCCTTACAAATTCATCACAATAATACCCTAACTTACCATGCCTCACTTAATTTTACCTCAACTCACACCCAACTTAACCCATCTACCCAATGTGTAGTTCCAAAAGTCAGCCATACCCCCTCACGGAGGAATTGTTTTAAGACACCCCCCAGAAATTCCAATCTTCTTCCATACAAACTCTGTCATTTTTGTTCTTTCTCTGACGGCCCCCCTATACTCTTCAGAAATTCCAAATTCCTCTGTGGGGTGGGTATGGATAATCCTGGAACTACACAGTATGGACTCGATATATTAATCAACTCAACTTGCCTTATCTTTAAGAGTGAAGTCATTAAACCCGTGCAATAGATATTAGTTAGTAGACCCTTATTCCTCCGTTGTTTTCTTTTGTGCCTATTTGACTATTACACATTAACCTATAATAATTTTTATTTCACTGGTTAAATGGCCTTCACTCTAAGCAGTCTTAGAATTGTTGAAATTCTACGAAATTCTTTTTGTTTATACTACAGAACCCACTGTAGTGTGAAAAAGCAATAAAAAAAACATATCATTGATGCTTGTGGGTGGGATCATGACGCGTTTTCCCCAGCATTTCCACACTCACTGGTGATTCTGTACTTGTAGAAGGTACACTTTTCTAATAGCCTAGTAGGTAGTAACTATATTTTTTTAATTCTATTATTTATATGGTACCATTTATATTGATATCCTTATCGTTGGTCAATAATTCCTGTCATCAGCACTGATTGTCTTGACCTTGATGGCACTGCATTATCTCACAAGGTTTTGCAGCACAACAGCTTGGTACATGTATGGCTGAATTTGACAGATTTGGTGAAGCTATAAAAAATCAAAAGAAATGGAAAATGTCAAAATTGTGTTGCCTATTTTATTAAAACACATCAGATAGGATCAAATGGCAGAGTTATATCTTGGAAAACTAAAGGAGGTATGGGTAGTGGAGCAGTAAGAGCACTCTCCTCTCATGACCACCAAGGCAAGGTTTGTTACTGGACTTGGTGTCAAATGTGAGTAGATTTGCTCAAGGTTTCCCTCCTGTGCTTAAAGGTTTTTCTCTTGCGCTCTCCTCTCATGATCACCAAGGCAAGGTTTGTTACTGGACTTGGTGTCATACGTGAGTAGATTTGCTCAAGGTTTCCCTCCTGTGCTTAAAGGGTTTTTCTCTTGGGTCCCGTTTTTCCTCCCTACACAAAATCAACTTCTTAATTCCAATTGTCAGGGCTCATTGGAAGAAGAGCCACTCTTTGAAATTGCCAAAGTTTAATTCAATGTACGTATTTGAGTGAAAGTCTTAAGGTCCTGCCACACTGCAATTTTCTAGGCAACTTGTCCCACAATACTTGTAGCATTGCTTATAGTTCCCTGAAGGTGAAGTGTTATTGATTTCAGTAATGATTAGGATTTATGACTTACTGCATATAACCCCTTTCTATATGGATATAATCAAAGGTGCTGTACATGGAGTTGTCAATGACAGATTGCTTTTATGCAATTTACCAGCATGAGAGATGGTTAGTATGAAGTGTAGGCACTAAGGGTGGTCACTGCCAGGGTTTCTTTACATTCCCAGTGGTTCTTTTATGTCCCCACACTATATTGGTTAGTAATGATGAGTGTAGAGAGATGGAACCACCATGAAAGGTGGTCATCCAAGCCACTTGAAAGTCTAACCATTTGTGGATGTAATTAGAAAGGCAGCACTTCCTCCTCAGTTATTCTAAGACCTCAGGGCTGTAACCAGGGAGCACTGGGTGCACATGCACCTCCCCATAAAAGCTTAAGGTCCGTTTATCCATCTCCTTTTCTTTTTTTTTTGGTTCTGCTTTCTTTCGGTTACCTTTTTTTATTTTTTATTTTTTTGTTATTTTATTTGATGTGCACCCTCCCAGCAAAAGTTCTGGTGACGGCCCTGGACCCTGGGAGTTTGTCCGGCAAGACTCGAACCATGATCTCCCACAGGAAAGTTTGATGCTCAACCAACTAAGCCAACCAGTTGGCGGTTCAGCAGCTTGCAACTTATTTTGGCTTCTCAGAAAAAAAATTGCATATACATTCTTTCTACAATAGACAGCAAGGATAAACCTGTGTTTATCCTACAATATAATTATATAGTATATGGTTGGTATTAATGCTTTTGTAAGTTCTAAAGAGTCAGTACTTATTAGGCTTACTGGGCTATTTCTTCTTGTATAACATTAGGCTATATATACATCTAATACTGGGCATACAGTATATGGAACATCAAGGTGTGAATTCGCAAAACGCAATACTATATTCATCTAACTAAAATAATGAATAAAACCTGGTTTTTAATTAAAAGAATATGGAGCCGTAATGGTAATCTTTAAGTAACCTTAAAGTGCAAATGAACCCTTTGACAATATATACTGGTTCTGCATAGAGTAAATAGTTGAATGGTAAAATATTTCTTGATTTGAGTGATGCATCTCTTAGTTATGATGGTTTATACTTCCCATAATGCTAATGAGTGTGAAGTCTATTACGGCTTCAGGGGCGGATCCAGGATTTTGTTCAGGAAGGGGTGCACCCCTTAGAATTAAAGGGAAAAAATAGTATTGGTTAACTTCAAAGGGGCACAAAGTAGAATCAGGGAGGGGTGCACATCCCCTGCACCCCTCCCCTGGATCTGCCACTGGGCTTAAATAAATATACAAAATCTAACTGGTTCATAGATACATTATTTAAAAAGCATCATTATTTTACTCATGGTTTAAATGAAAGCTATTCAAAAATGTTTTTCAAAATGACCAGCATTTAGTATTACTAGTTACGACAAAAACATTCAAGCCTTACATGACGTCATCTCATTATAATTAACATATTGGAAATATAAACCTTCATAACTTAGAGACGCATCACTCAAATCAAGAAATATTTTACCAATCATTTATTTACTTTATGAAGAACCAGTACAGAATGTATTGTCAAAGGGTTCATTTACACTTTAAGATTTTTAGTTCAAAACTGTTCAGAACAAAGATGAAACGACAGTTCAAAACAGAATGCCTTTTTGAAGGACGAATAAACCCAGAAAACGAAATAACCCTTATCGTAGTATTTGTATAGATTAGTGTAGTATATATAAGCATTTCTTACCAGATAAAGGATGGTATTTATATCCACGTTTTTCTCCTTTTTCCGCCATCTTGTTTGTTTATATTTTTTTGACAAAGCCCGCACAGCATCATGGGACACCACAGGAATACCATGTAGGAAAAGACGCATCACTCAAATCAAGAAATATTTTACCAATCATTTATTTACTTTATGAAGAACCAGTACAGAATGTATTGTCAAAGGGTTCATTTACACTTTAAGATTTTTAGTTCAAAAAAAAACCATTGCTCCTTTGTGGGGTGTATTCAAAATGGACGAGAGTGAAACCCCTGTCTAATGGAATCAGTATAAATTTGAAAGTTTACAGTACCATTTCACAATACCACTACCACTTATGTAATGTTTTCCTTTAGGTAGCTGCAAAACCCACATAATTTCAGAGGAACACTGATCAACTGGATGATTTATACACTAAGAAAGACAGCCTGGGCAAGGTCTCTTCTCTTCTCTTCATTTTTCTCCTCTTCACCTCCCTTCACTTTTCTTCTTTCATTTCTTTTAACTTCTCTTCACTTTACTTTACTTCTTTTCTCTTCTCTTCCTTCTTTTATTTTCTCTTCCCGAGAAAACCAAAATACCTTTACGTTCGACAAGCGACGCCATATTGTTTTCGTGTAATCAACAATCTTCCTAGTCGTTTACTGACGCTTTCTTTACCTAGAATCCATTAGACATTATTCTTTTCACTAATAAAGTTAAAGCCGGGAAAAGATATGGTGCTTTGAGGTGGGAGATGTCGTGAGTTGCTGAATCTGACATCTACGAAAAATATGATTTTAGACAAGCTCACGAAAACAATATGGCGTCGTTTGACGATCGATGTTTCGCGGAAGGTATTTTGGTTTTTCTCGCTCGAACCTTGACAAGTAAAAAATGATAAAGAATAATAAAGCTACCCAAAACACACATTTCATAGATTAGAGTATGGGGAAATAAAGTCATCCGAGTCATAAGTTGGTAGAAACGGACTCGAAATGGTATCTAAGTGAACTCTGTCCTTGGTCGCGTTTAGATCTTCACTTTCACTGATCGCATCGTGAAATGATCGCTCCAAATATGCTTCAAAACCATATACAAATGTCTTTCAACAGACTATGATTCTTTTTTACAGAGTCTCATCGAAGTTTTGTTTTGGTAATTTCCAATGGTAGCGAAAGGACTTCATGATGGTAGCGAAAGGACTCTGGGTGGTAGCGAAAGCACTGGTAGCGAAAGTGCGTGGTAGCGAAACGACTGGTTACCGTCAGTGCTTATCTGAGTATGATGCAACAATGGGTATAGTGTTGACTTCAGTTGACCAATGATTTTGAGTTTGTGGGTGGAAGTGAGTTGGTGCATGTGCACCTGTTTTGAGTCCTATCCCACCATGCTCGGTTGACCAGAAAGGTGTGTCTAGGAAATGTCAGTGCTTATCTGAGTATGATGCAACAATGGGTATAGTGTTGACTTCAGTTGACCTGGATTTTGAAACGAATTTGAATTTGTGGGTGGAAGTCAGATGGTGCATGTACACCTGTTTTGAGTCCTATCCGACCTTGCTCGTTTGACCAGGAAGGAGTGTCTAGAAATTGTCAAGGGTGATCTGAGTATGATGCAAAGCGTAACAATGCTGACTTCAGTTGACTGTAATATCAGAGGATTTACAAGAGAATGTCACTAAATCACATGGAAAAATCTGTTTTAGTAAATAAAGACAAAAATGGGTATTACTTTAAAATACCAGCTAATGGTTACAATAATAATTCGTTTTCTCCACTGTCGACTACCACAAGGGGTGGGTTGGAGTAGGGGTTGTTTATTATTTTAGCATTTGCATTGAGTCTATAGGGTATGAGTAGAGGGTACATGGATTGTATTGTAGCCACATAGCAATGAAGCCACACAGGAGTCAGAGAAACAATAAGATGCATTTCAAGGCGGGTTATTGTGAAGCTACTCCCAGAAATAATGTCAATATATTAAACTTTAAAACAGTATGTGCAATAATTTGTTTTGCAGGTATGTAAATTAATGTCACTAATCATGTGAAAATAAATGGTTTTGAAAATATAAATAAGGTAGTCCCAGAAATAATGTCAATGTTTACATTCAGAACAGTCAGTGAAATAATCTGTTTTGCATATAGGTTTATATATGTAGATTATCTCATAGCTGAAGTTGAAGTTACCACATAAAATACCACAAAAAAAATATTACACCCGTATCCGGATATAATTTACCTTTGATATTTCTACTTTAAATAGACGACGATCGATTTAATAAATAGAATTACTTATAGGTGAGGTTAATGTGTATAAATTTATGCAACTACAATACTAGTAGTAAGGTTTAAAATCTTGTAAACTTTTATTTGAAGCATAATAGCGCTCAAAGATAGCTACAATAAATAAAAAAATGAAATGGATAATGTTAGGAAACCTGTCACTGCTTGCAAAGTCTCCTTTTCGGTTTTTTTTTGCTACTCCGTCTTGAAACTCTTCCTTGCCCGCGGTTCCTTGACGGTACTTATTCGAATTTTCGCCATATTGGGGAGCCAACAAGCCGTGGAAACTCTGCTATAAGTTTAGAAGTAGTGGGGAATTTTAATGGTGGCGAACTCGCCTAAACTCAAGTCTTCTTGTTCCAAACACCGATTCTTCCTCGAAGGCCGTCCGCCATTTTGTTTTTGTAGTTTCAAAAGATATATTTTGTTGGTCTCCCTGTGTGATGGTGAGAAACGACCAATAATCGGTAGTTTGATTCCCCATGTTCACCATGGGCAAAGACCGGTTTTGAGTGACGTTTCATAACTGGTTGAACGCAGCCAAATCTCTACCTTGGGCGTATTTTTTTCCTATTTCAAGCACTACTCATTCTCTTGAGAATAAGATTCTTTGTTTGAGTTGTATCCATATTCATGTACCTTCTCATGGGAAACCATTTAATAAAGAAATGATGCTCTTAGTCTGAAATGGGAAAACATATGGGAACACATTTGTGAAATGCCAACCATGTATGGCAAGTGACGTAAAATGCGTCATGTAAGTCGACATATTAACAAAACAAGGATTCCCAAGCGTTACACAAAGAATATGTACAAAGAATATGAAAGACAGAGAATGTGTCTATTAAAGAGGAAAGTATGAAGAAATCCATAAAACAAGCAAAAAAAAAAAAAAAAAAAAAAAAAATTTATTGTCAACATTAAATATGGTCACACCTGGCTGAATAATCACGTCTTTATTTTACTTTGTCAGTTGAATTTGTTACATGTCAATTACGAAAACAATACATGGCTGTACCCTAACTATTTCTTTTTAATGTACCAAAAATTATTATTGATCTGCATTTTTTCTTTTAAATATCTGTGCTTGATTTTGCAGTACCAAATAATATAATTTTTTATAATTTTTAATTATGATTCAGAATATTTCAATGGGATCACCAAATAGAGTTAAATTAGTCAAAAACTACTAATGGTCTATCACAAATCCTGCCCTCTGATTGGCTGAGCTACTAGTGGTCTATTAGTGATATATCGCACTCATGGTCTACAAGTCAATTTTTATAAGATAAAGAAAACGAAAAAAAAAAAAAAAAAATCCTAAACAGAGAAGCCCAAACTAAAAGACGAACAACAAAATCGCGCAACTTGTGGCTTGTTGCTTCAGGGGCGAGCTACTAAACACACAAAAATAAAAATTGTTGTGCGATATGTTAACATTAGCATGGGCTGTAAAGGTACGGAGAACACCCGATGTAGTACAACTTTAAGATGTGAAATATATATAATGGAGTTAGAGTGAAGGCATTTAACCCGTGTAATAAAAAATACTAGTCAACGTTTAATAGTCAAGTAGACACAAAACAAAACAATGGAATTAGGGTCTACTAAAGTGCTTTAGTCTGATGTATATTTCACGGGTTTAGTGTCTTCACTCTATAAGATGCTGGATGATGTTCGCACTACCACTACCACAGCGAAAAAAGTGATGTGTTTGGCGTTCATTGCATACTGTATATTCTATTTGTTTTATGTTATGTTATGAAATACTACATTAAAAAAAGGAGCCCGGATTGAGTTTTTTTTAATGATCACGAGTGCTAAACGCACATGTCAAATCACAAGAACGATCATGGGATCCAGATAATCTCGCCTCGAAGCGCGCAAAGGATTATTAGTCAAATCGAACAGTTCTAATACTCAGTCTCCTATTTCATAATGTCTCACGCTAAATCAAAATGGCGGCTGGTGACTAATTAAGAAAACCCCGATTTGCTTACTTTTACTGCATTTTTGCTTTGTTTTTATTTATTTGAATTGCTAATAGAGCAAGAAGAATCTTTTCTGGTACATGTGACAAAGAATAGTGTAATGTTATATTTCAGGATGTATTTTTAAAAAAGTTAAAAAAACTCGAAATACGAAATAATTTGTTGATGCAACAAAAATGCTTCTGATTGGTTAATAATAACCGGAAATGCGTGTGCGGGAGTTGAAACTAGGACCTCACTCTGGAATATTCAGATATGCAAATCAGGAATGTTGATAACATATTTGGAATTATCTCGCTGAATTTCTTGACTTTCAGAAGAGGTTAACTGAATCTCTTAATCAAACAATTGAGATATCTGTCTTTAATTCAGTTTGGGAGTTTTTGAAGTAAGAAGATATGATTTACTGGAAAGAAATTTGTGAGGATAAAAAAAGTTGAATATTCCAGAGCATCGCGCAAAAGAAATTTATGGCTGTTACGCAATTCCCTTACGAGTTTTTGATAAGTATTTTTACAAATAATATTGAAAAACCTTGCAGTGTGTAGACTAAAAATACTTTGCTATAGGAAGATCAAGATATTATCATTAACCATCCATATCGTAGGCTTTGGACGAAAAGTGGATGGGATTGTCGAATTGGTGATGTTTGAGGATAGACTGTGAACCGCGTCTTTTCTTCAAGTAGTACCAGGCAGCTCCAGCTCCTGCTGCTATGGCCAAGATTACAAAGACAACAGCAATGGCGGCTTTTCCTCCTGATGACAAACCACTTGAACGACCTGTAAAGGTATTTAGAAAGGACCAGTTAAGGTGTCGAATGATTTACGAAACAAATGAATAAGAAAAATATCGTCTTCTAGGATCTAAAGCGCATGCGCTTTGCGCAGGTGAGTGACAAACGAAGGCTCACAACTCCGAATAGTCATGGAACAAATAGTAAGGATATCATAAATCAATGAGAGGGAGATAACCAATGATAATACGAATGACTATATTGGTTAAATGCAAAAACACTCGTAAGCTCCATAACGTTTTATTAGGTTCGGCTCATGTGAAGTTCGACGTTCGACAGCGCAATAGCCGCGGTGAAATGATATAGTTTTTAAAATCTGTGTATCCAGAGTAACTGACGAATATTTATTATTATCACTATTATTATTATTATTATTATTATTATTATCATCATATCAACTTCAGACATTTTTGCTACATAAATACAGAATATTGTGGGCATGAATAAGCAAATATGTGCATGACTGATTTTACAAAGATGTATACAAATTTAATAATTGTACAGTTGTTATAATAATAATAATTATTATTATTATTATCATTGTTATCATTATCATTATTATTATTATATGTAATAGGACTCCATGCTGTCCAATTAAAAAATAATTGGACAAGGAAAATTCCGAGGACTGACAAAATTGGATGAGGCCGTAGGGCTGAGTCCAATTTGGCAGTCAGATGGAATTTGTCGAGTCTAATTGTTTCTTGATTGGGGAGCATGAAATTCCCATTACCTATTAATTATATAGCTGCCTAATTATTCCCTTATCAACACGACCTGTCCAACTAAGAAAATAATTGGACAGTTAACTATATGGGATTAATGAGAAGCTGTATAATTATTATCATTATCATCATTATGGATAATTCATTACCTCCGCTTTGCGGTTTGGCGTTCCCTCCGTCTGAAGACAATGTCAAAGAAAAAAAGATGGTCAATTAGTCATCAAGGTTAATTAAACAGATATATCAAACTATGCTGTACACTCACCTATCTTGGTGATGTTAAAACTATTAGGATCAACCTCTAGATCACCAACTCGACCTGATTTTACAGCTTGCTTAAGTTTATCTGTAACACCTGATGTTTGAGTAGCATCACCAATAAAAACGAGACGGAAGTCCACAATAACACTGCCACGCCTACAACAGTAAATATATACTGATTAATGGAATGAGCATTTACAGTCATATGAAAAAATGCTCTAACAATTGCAGCAATTGGTCAATTACTGGTATACTGCTTACGCTTATGATCTAATATCTAAACTAAAACAAGGGAACCCCAAACAAAACTATTATACCTTGTTTGGTAAAGGGGGGGGGCAGCAAGTATACAGGTAAGATATCATCCTTTTAGAGGAAAATGAAAACGAAGTTGAGAAGAAGCGTGACAAGGCTACAAAGTGTTTGTTACTTGTATTACCTAATCCGAGGTCGAGGAAAAACTGGGTTGAGTTGACAGTGCATTGCATTGTTTTAGGTTCCATATTTCCAAGATGGTGTGTATTTCGTCGCCTATGAAACAAACCCACAATGCACTGCAATGCCAACTCGACCCAGTCTTATGCTCAACCTCGGGATGACATATAGTGCATAGACATACCTGAATCCAGTAACCATTGCTTTATTAAATGATTTAGTTCCAGTGTATATGCTTCTAACCTGTCAAGTAAAAAACGTTCAAGTTAACAAGCTTGTATCAGTATGACTCACACATGCTACAGTGTTGAATAAGTTACCATTTACATCAGTATGGCGTTCGCAGGGATTGAAACAGCAACCAAACAAGGTAAATTCCAATTCGATCTGGGATTGATCTAGTCTTCTTTGCAGACGTTATTTGTGTAGGTCTCTTATCCCTCCCCCAGCGACCGACACAAATAACGTCTGCAAAGGAGGCTAGGATTGAGCCGTGTGATGACATCGATCAGCAAAGATGTTGTTTCAGTGTAAGCGGATAAGACTTGAAGGCAAACTTTCAAATTTTATCAAATCCTGAAACAGCCTCTGGGCTGATCTATGTCAGGGAATGGCTAACTTACAGATCAAACCCTAGATGAAACAACCTCTGGGCTGATCTATGTCAGGGCATGGCTAACTCACAGATCAAACCCCAGATGAAACAACCTCTGGGCTGATCTATGTCAGGGCATGGCTTACTCACGATCAAACCCTGAAACAACCTATGGGCTGATCTATATCAGGGCATGGCTAACTCACAGATCAAACCCTAGATGAAACAACCTCTGGGCTGATCTATGTCAGGGCATAGCTTAATCATAGATCAAACTTTGAAACAGCCTCTGGGCTGATCTATGTCAGGGCATGGCTAACTCACGTGTGAGTGATACCTTCTCCAACTGAGAATAGACACAGAGACCTCAGAAGTGACAGGGGAATGCAATACCGCTAACCCCACCCTTGAAATCCACGGATCCACTTTAAATAATCGTGTAAGATATAGCACAGCCTTGTCTAATATATGATGTAGCTCACTACAACGCGATGTGTGAGGGAAGGCATTTCTACTAAAGGTTCTATCATTCCTTGAAGTTCTTTATATTTATATAAACATTCTTTTCGTTCCAAAAATCTGCCTCCTTTTTTTCTCCGCAAACAAACAACGAAGGACTTATGGACAAAAACAAAACCAAAACAAGATAACGAATAATTAAAAAAATTACAACAAAAGAAGGGATGGGGCGGGCAGTATAAATAAATCGGTTGGTTCTGGTACTTGAATCAAGGGTCGATTCGTTTTGAGTCCTTCGTTTGAGCGGGCAAAGAAGAAAAAGAAACGCGTCTTTTAGGAAAAAAAAAGGAATAACACTGATCCATACCTCAGTGACGACTCGGGTAGATAATGCTTTATATTCAGTAGTGTTTTTGTTGGTGTAATCATCTCTCCATTCTACATTAGTGAGTCTCATCGAGACTTTGAACACGATTTCTACAACTATAGAAGATAAGACAATTTAACCCACTTTAGTTCTAGTGTGAGTGGTTTATTTAAATTTTGCTTTCGTTGTGTTTTCATTTTGCTTATGACATACTCGGCACCATCTTGGATAAACACAAACAGAGCATAGCGCAATTTCGGTAAATCAGGGAAAAAAGGGGGGCCGGTATCATAAGCATGGACGATTAGTGCAAGTGCAAAGGCTGGTATCAAAAGCCCAAAGCTAGTTATCATCTAGATACACCTAAGTGAAAGAACGTTATCATTTTAAATAATAATAATAAGAAGAATAAATGAGAAGTATTGTTTTAAATTTTGATTCTAAAGCTCCCTTGATTGATGAGAATGAATGTTATAATACATACAAACAAGGTAATATCAAAAATGGCGGTCTTTCAGTTTTGCTTAAAAATATCATTTTTTATGACAGCGTTTTTGTGTATCTTATCGTATCATTACCTGGTGCGTTTGTTGGTGAAACTGAAAGAATAAAAATAAGAGTGTTTGAGAAGGAGTTTGCATAAATATCGAGTAATGGTTGGTAAATATCGAGAGTTGAAAAATAGTGTTTGGACATACCTGATGGAGTAGGACGAATATCTGGTATGAAAATTGGGAATACAAATAAAAAAAGTCATCAACATCTGTGTTTTCGTCAAAAATAGACCTCGGCTCGGATGTACTGTTTTCCCATTCAAACAACGTGACATTCCCTATATTATCATTTCTTTGTTTAACGGTTGCGCTGGGTTGCACATAAGAGGACACATGAACTTGGATACAACTCGAAGAAAGAATCTTATTCTCAGTGGAATGACACGTGGTCTGAAATGGGAAAACAATACGCCCAAGCAAAGGAGGTCTATCATACTAAGTTTATTGTTTCGAATTCGACAGCTGAAGTATGTATACTATTCACTTACATGGTACGCATCCATAGAGCTCCACTCGTAAACATATCTTATTGAACCATTTCTTGGGGTTAATTCTAAAGTAACGGGCAAATACTATCTTTGGAAATGTTGTTGATTCGATACTGGTTGCATCTGTGTTGCCGGAGAATACCTACAATTTGAGTAAACCGGTCACGATATGTTATTAGCTAACGGCAATTTGAATGTGTGCACGCGTGCTCTGTGCTCATAATACACGTGCTCCCAACCAATCAGAACGCTAGATTTATGACAGTTATTTTATAATAGCCTGTAGGGCACCTGGTGCAGGAGAAGGTAATAAAGTGTAAGGACTGAAGACAATGAAATAAAAAACAACTAAAAATCCATCATTATTAGTCTCTTGAACCTGGCCCTCGCCTTCGTACGGGTTTCTTCCATAACATAGATACGGTACGCTAGGTTACTGTACGGTAGGGTACAGTAGGGTAAAGTACGGTAAGGTAGGGTACGGCAAGGTAGGGTACGTTAAGGTAGGGTACGTGTTACGGTAGGATACGTGTTACGGTAGGATACGTGTTAAAGTAGGGTACGTGTTACGGTAGGGTACGTTACGGTAGGGTAAGTTACGGTAGGGTAAGCTACGGTAGGGTACGTGTTACGGTAGGGTACGTTACGGTAAGGTACGTTAGGACACGATACGATAGGGTTACAGTGCAAGACAATCCCAACATAGAAGTATTACCTACCACTATGGCACCGTTGAACATAAGATTTTTCCGTTTCATACCCGCATTACGTGAAAAGCTGGCGGTAAACGATGTGACATATCCTTCAGTAGATCCCTGGGTAGAAATACGTCTGACTCGCATGAGTTGATTTAGATCAATCTAAAAGAGCGAATAGAACACACGTCAATAGAAGACCTTTATCTGATCTCAGACATGCACAACAATTTCATTGTTCAGTGTCAGTCGCATCAAATATAATAAGTATCTCTAGTGTACACCTGTTTGTAAGGAAAATACACCTTCGTACGTACATACCTCTAAATATTCCTTGATAGTATTACTGGCTGCACACCAGCCCCGTGGGGCGTTAAGACGAGCCATTTCTGGTGTATGGGAAGTGTCAAGGGACTGAAGACGCTGATAACCAGGAATCCTCTATGGTACCTTTCTCTAGCCCAAGAGGGTCTAGGCAACCTGAATATTTATTAGTTGTCTCTTAGTTCCAACCAGCTGAGTTTACAGCGATTATGATTTATGATATTTTATTATATAGTTAGGATAGTACGTACGCGCTGATTGGTCGAAAAATATGCTTTATTAGTGAACGGAACACAGTGCTGACGCCATCCGCACGCATTAAGTGGTACTAAATCCTGAAATCGTCTTTCTTAAATTCAATACCGAAATAAAATTAGCACGTTCATGCTTACTTACCATTTGCGCAGCCGTAGATTTCAAAACGCATACACATGCCTCCAGTACCCCCAGCCAGCGGTTTAATGCGAAAGAACTGGGTGATGATTGGCTCCCCCAGAATGTGATTCATTGGACTGTTAAGATCATTGTTACCCCTGAAAACCTATAAAGAAAAATTGATACCTTTATGGCATTGGATTTAATAGGTTGAGTCTAACATAGAAAACGATCGTCGAGTGGTCGAGTATTGGCCTGACTCGGGGCGGCTGTAATTAACTTGGCAAACAAATCGCTGAGTTTCACTCTTTATCACTTCTTTTCTCGCACGGATTGTTCATTACTTACCCTGACTATGCCCTTTTCTGTATAATCTACCCACGTGTCTCCATCGTCACTATAAGAAAGCTTATATTTCGTGACGTAACCAGAACCTCCTACACCCGCTCCCCATGTCAAGATTTGGCTGATTTTTTTCTGGATTGCAGGAAAGACGACCTGTATCCAAGGACTTTTGTCCGTCATCTATACAGAAAAAATGAAAGAAATAAGAAAAAGGCTTATTAGACACAGCCTTCCCAATGCAACAAATCCACTTGGGCGTAAGGTTTTCCCATTTCAGATCACGTGTAAGCATACTTTTGAGAGTAAAATTCTTTGTTTGAGTTGCATCCATATTCACGTGTCTTCTCATGCACAACTGTAAACAAAGAAATGATACTCTAGAGAATGACAAAGTGGATTTGGTCCGCAATATACAACATATTGGTGGCATACTTACAACAGGGCACCAAGCCTTATTGGTAGGTCTAGCATCTGCGGCTTCATGACCATCAGTTGATGAAGATACCTTAAGTTGAGGGACTTTGATTCGTCCTTTCTCCATGCCCAATGGTGTTTGACATTCTAAGAAAAAATGCACATGCTTTTCAGTATAGCCAAAAGTTTCAACCCTGTAACTGTATACCGTGCACATCTTCTCCTCCACGCTCTATGGTGCGTTTTTATGAATACTTTTAAAACGAAATTAAATTATCAATATGAGGGAATAATAAATCAGTGTACGCTGGTAACCGAGCAAAACCTGATGTTTTTATCTCATCTTAAAACACAAATTGTCCTAAAAAACATTACATATCAAGAACTGACTCATATAACCTTGATAAACTTACCAAATGCACATCCATAGAACTCTAACTTGGCACAAATATTATTAAACCATGACTGTGGGTTTAGACGGATGAAACGAGCATCGATTGGTGGATCAAGAGCAACAGACACTACTGAGTTGGCATTGATATTCGCTGAAATTATCTATAGAAAACAAAAGACAAACACTTAGGGAAAGCAATCAATCTTCTATCTAGTGTAACATAAGGCGGCTTTACTAAAATAGCACTCAGCCCCCCTCAATATGTCATATCCTCCCCCCCCTCCCCCCTCCCCAACCACCTTCTAAAGATAACAAAGACAAAGACTTAGGGGAAGGCAATCAATCTTCTATCTAGTGTAACATAAGGCGGCTTTACTAAAATAGCACTCAGCCCCCCTCAATATGTCATATCCTCCCCCCCCTCCCCAACCACCTTCTAAAGATAACAAAGACAAAGACTTAGGGGAAGGCAATCAATCTTCTATCTAGTGTAACATAAGGCGGCTTTACTAAAATAGCACTCAGCCCCCCTCAATATGTCATATCCTCCCCCCCCACCCCCCCCCCCCCCAACCACCTTCTAAAGATAACAAAGACAAAGACTTAGGGGAAGGCAATCAATCTTCTATCTAGTGTAACATAAGGCGGCTTTACTAAAATAGCACTCAGCCCCCCTCAATATGTCATATCCTCCCCCCCCCTCCCCAACCACTTTCCAAAGATAATGTAAACCCCCCCTACAAGTTTGCCTACCCCTCCCCCTGAATAGCTTTTAACAAGCAAATGGGAAGACGAGTATACGTAAAAATAAAAAGCCAATGCCATATGCACGTGGTTACGATTAGGATACACTGTGCGCAATGCTGGATGGTATTTGAAGAGGGGATAGCTGATTGCAAACAAAATGAGTGAAACACGGGGAGGCAAGCTAGCGAGCAAGCAAGCAATGTGTACGTTACATATTACATGGTACGTCTCTTATGCAACTCCTTGATGTTCGACATTTCTAAAATGAACGTCTCCTTGTTATCAGCGTTGTGTATGGCTGGGGCAAACACAAACAGGATTCTTTCAAATCAACCCTAACCAATTCAAACTGATTAGAGCTGTGCTCCGAGGTCATACATGGACTGTATAGCGGCTACAAGAGGCGCCTTCACATGCTTTAAGTCCAACCTCGTTAAGCTGCGCAACTGCTGTACTTTACGATGGTGATTAGCGATGACGATTTTTTCAGCATAGTACTAACCTTAGGCTGGTTACCAGTCATGTAGTTAATCCATTGATTCTTATAGCTGCCATATGTTAGTGTAAATGTTTGAATGTAAGATGCTAGAGGAACGTTTTTGCTGCCTCCCTTGCCTCCTTTGATAGATATCTTCGACACACGGGTTTGGCTAAGGAAATCGACCTGAGGATATGAAAAATATACGATTATGATTCAGTCAGACATATCTTTTTCCAGCTAAGGTTCTGTTCGTTTATTCAAAGTGAAGTGATCCTACCACTAGTGCTCGAACCTGGAAAAAAATGTTTTAAGTGGATTCTAATAGCAGGTACTATAGATGCATTTCTTTAAACGTCAGGGGACTAGGTAATACAATAGAAAGGAAGAACATTTTTGTTTGGTTTAATAAGTTCTCCTTTAGGAAACTTATAGCTTTAATAATGAAGAACAAATTTGAAGAAACAAAAAAAAGAAGATGAAAAATAGATGCATGCAAATGAGATGCAAATGCGACAGAAGTATTGTATCGAACCGACGGCCCTAAGCCTGGTTTTCTCTAGCGACGGAAGCAGAAGCGGAAGCAGAAGCAGAAGCGGAAGCAGAAGCAGAAGCAGAAGCGGAAGCAGAAGCAGAAGCGTAAGACGTCTTATAATCCTATGAAAATCAAAAAACGGAGACATAAGCAGAAGCAGAACATCGACGGAAGCATAAGCAGAAGGAACGGAATGTTTCCTTTTTCTTATAATTATGCTCCTGCTTCCGTCCTTACGTCGCTAATGAAAACCAGCCTTTACTTATGTATGACTCTTAAAATGAAAGAAACTCTCATTGCGAGCTCATCTGTTATAATAGCTATTGTAACATCTGTAAAAATTCCTTATCCAAAGATGATTTTATGCAGTGCATGGGATATGACCATACTGCTAGGGCTCGAACATGAAAAAAAAAAAGAGAGCTAATAGTCTCTCATTTGCTTTCAGAGTTTTTCTCAGCATTATCCGTTGTCTCCCCTCCAAAATCAACTCCTAGATGCCATTAGGGCAACAGGTTGGTAGCCCTCTTAAAACAAGGACGATGGTTCAACTAAGTCCAATGTGAATAAATTTCTTCATAGTCAAAGTTTCGTGGATATTCAACTATTCTATATACCTGTATATAATTGTTAGGGATAGAAGCATTAGCGCACCAAGCACTACTGCCGTTCAATCGAGCCGCAGTTGGACCATGATCAGCGTCAAGCGTCGATGAAGCTGTCAGCTGTGAATCAGTGATGTTACCTCCACTCATGCCCAGAGGAAGAGAACATTCTGATGAAGAAGAGAAACCCTGATAAATTAAGTGACACTTAAGTACCTATCAAGCCTACAGGATCTCTTCCTGATTTCAAAGCCTCTACAAAATAACTAAGAATATAACCAACTTAAGATTCAGTCATTTTGATCTTATTCTTACAAAGATATTCTCTATATTCTATATTTTCTATATTCCTGTCTGCATCCAAGATCTCATCTCTACCTATAAACCTTCACGCAATCTTCGATCATCTTCTCATCTGGCTCTAAACTTCGAGTCCTACAATCTTCAATCTTATGGTCTAGGTTCTTTTTCTGTTGCTGCCCCTAAACTTTGGAACATGCTCCCGTCATCAATAAGAAACACTACTAATTTGGCTTCATTCAAATCACAACTTAAGACTTATTTATTCAAATTAGCTTTCAAAACATAGTTTTTGCTTTAACATTTTTCATCATCATTTATTTTCAATGCACTTAGAACAGATTTGTATAAGCGCTTTACAAGTTTTTATATATTATTATTATTATTATTATTATTATTTGATGAGTTGACTTTTTACAAGGTTCATGGGTTGACGTCATCATTTCGAAGAGACAAAAAAGAAAGGTCATTCTTTTTTTATAAGGGCTTTCGAATCAGGAAGAGATCCTGTAGGCTTGATAGGCACTATAACGTAAGGTAGAGTGTATTATGACAGCCTTACCTAGTTTGCTCTTACATATATAGCCTCTTCTTTGTGAGCAGATATGATCATTTAGCAATCCTTTTCGTGGGTAGATCTCAACACAGTTTTCCACACCAAATCGATCGTTTGGTTCGCCACTATTCCAAGGAACGTATGACGTAGGACTTCCATCACTCCACTGGTAACCTCCTTCAAGACCACGGTCGTTTAGACCTGCAGGAAGGAAATAAATATCTTTAGTCGTAAATGGCTTTCGTATTGATTAAAAACTAGTTTACCAGCTGAGTCGACCTTCAGAATTAACTCAAGGTCAACCAAACAAAATTTTGATTATTATTTTGATTAGCATTTTGCTTGATGATTCTGCGCGTCACTCACTGACAAGACGATAGGGACCTTAAGCTGCAGGACGGCAACGACGACGACGACGACGACGACGACGACGACGACGGCAACCATACAATAGTACAAATTGCGCTATTCAACAGATACTCGTTGGAATGTACGAAATACTGTGCATCATTGCCGTCTTAAGCTGAAAGTAAGACGTGAAATGTCCTATTTTTACGCACTAAAGAGAACGGCTACGCCAAAAGCTTATCTTTGCTGATTTTCTTTATAAATAAAGCGTTCCCAAAACACGTCATTTAACTCTAAAACGGGGATGCTTATTAAGTAAGATACTAGGTAAACACGAAATAATGATACAATAGAAGGTTAAAACGTCCACGTTGCCGTCCTGCAGCTTAAGGTTCCTAATTAAAAAGAAAAACTGCGGACGAATCTTGGTGTCGTAGAATTACGAGCCATTATAGAATTTTTATTCCTTCAAAATTGCTATGTAAAGGGTAAAAGAAAAAAAGTTGACCTATAATTCTTTTCGGGGGACACGATCAACACAGCTGGGGTACCGAAGGAAAGGGGGGTGGGGGAGCTGGTGGTTTTCATGGGAGTAATAATTTCTTAAAACGTACCCTCCCTCTCAAAATATTGTGCAAACGTTAACCCTCCCCTCCCCCCCCCCCCCCCCCCTCCATGTTCCTTAAAAATTTGAACCCCCATTTTTATTCCTCGAAAATAAGGTTTACTCCTCAAATTACGCTTTTATTTTGCTTTAAAAATATCCCCCATCCCATTAAAACCACCAGCCCTCTGCGACGTAATATAAACGAACAGACCCTTAATTTACAGTTTACCAATCCATAGGTTTGAAGTTGTAGTTGAGTCCTTGAGTTGATAGATAATAAAATCTTGCTCTTGTCGATTGAGGATGCTGACCAAATCTCCACCCTGACGCATGCACCTTAGACGAGCCTGGGGCCAGGGTTGGTAATCATTGGGTCTCATTAGGTAACAGTATTTCTCATATTTCGTCCAGCCTGGCTGACATTGTCCCAGCACTTGAAGAAGAAATAGCCATTGATTGCATTAGTAACATAAAAGGTAAGTAGGTAAAAAAGATAAAAATGACAGTTTAGGTTGATATCGATACTTACAAGAGGGAGTGACGCTTGGTTCACCTGGAAATCAGAAATATCAGTATTTTTAGGGACTTCAGATTTGAAAAAATCTATTATTTGGGTCTCGCCCTTGATTCGTGAGTTTCAATCCGGGTTCTCCGGTTTTCCTCCTTCCACGAAACATAACAGGCCATTCAATTGTATCGGTAAACTAGCGATAAAACTGGGCTATAATACCGAGATATCTTTCCAGTTGAAAATTATAACCTGCCGCTCAAGTATGTTTGACTAAATAGCATTGGCAAGTTAAAGTCATCTCTTGTTACAGCGACTACCCTCGGGACTGTCACTTGGTGTCCGTAATGATAGCGAGAGTTGATTACAGTCATTTCTTTGTAAGCGTATTTTTGCTGGAGATTTTGCTCCTGTCAGCAATTGACCTATAACATTATGACGTCACAGCTTGTTTACATGGGCAAGAATGATAGGAATTTAGGCGAACTTTTCTTTCGTTCGGGATATTTAGTACAACGTTTTATCTGTTATCACTTTTCCCCGTCTAATTAACCATTTTTTATTGTGATTAAATTCATTTTGCTGCTATTTTGCCCCCTATGGCAACCATGTTCCTTAGCGTTAAAACAATAGATTGTTTTGATGTGACGTCAAAGTGTTATAGGGCAATAGCAAAGCGTAATATCGGGGTGTCCACAACGCGTAATTTGACTGTACATTGGATCATTAAAGTGCTACTACGACGAAAATCGCTCAAACTTGGATTCAGCTGAAACTTCCTAAGAATACTCTTCAAAGGTCCAATAATCACTGTATGAAGTGTTTTCTCGATATTCAGGACGAAAGTATGATATTTTTACGATTATTTTTTGGAGTCTGTGACGTCATACACTCAACATCGAACATCGCTCCATACATTTCTTTGTAGTTTATGATCAAAATATCAGTAGTAAAGGGAGAAAGAAATACCCAAACACCTCAAAATATATATTATAGTCCCAAGTAATGTGAAATAAGAACATTAGGCACCCTTTGGGCTTCATAGGAATAAAATAAATTAAGGAGTTATATACAAAGAAATATATGTAGCAATGTTTGATGTTGAGTGTATGACGTCACAGACTCCAAAAAATAATCGTAAAAATATCATACTTTCGTCCTGAATATCGAGAAAACACTTCATACAGTGATTATTGGATCTTTGAAGAGTATTCTTAGGAAGTCTCAGCTGAATCCAAGTTTGAGCGATTTTCGTCGTAGCCATGAGCACTTTAAGAAGATTTTTATGATTTCTTTGAGGGAAGGACACCGGAAAACCTAGGGAAAAATCCTTAAATCGCAGGAGAGAGACAATAAACAACTCTACTCGCGTGTGACAAAAAGTCCGAGTATGGAACCCACGACCTGACACAGCGGTGCATAAGAGCAAGGGCATAGCCAGTGGGGCCAATGGGCGCCAGCCTATTCGTGGTAACAAAAAAGTTGGCTTTTAAAATTTTATACGGCAAAAGAAAGTATAATTTAATGTGGTTTTTATATTTTTAACATAAGGAAGGCGTTTTTCTTTTCTTTTAGAGGCGCAAACAGAATGGCGGATTTTTTACATTTGCGCCCCCACCCCACCCCCACTCCATCCCCTTCCCCCTCGCTACGCCCCTGGACAGGCGGCTCAAACACCTAGGTGCACACCAACACACTATCCATTGGCTTTTTTGGGGGGACTCTGTAAACGCCGCACCACTTCAAATCGCCAAATTTAACAGAATAGCTACGTTAAACAGAAATACCTTTGCTTATTTTACACATGAATCCATTCTTTTTTCCACAATCTACTTCCGTCCAGCGTCCATCTGTACTCAGTGAATTGTTGGCCTGAACACACGTCTTGGAAGCTTCTGCTCGTCGCGGTTGTCCACGTGACCAGTGAGTGTACTCTTGAGGACTTTGGTCAGACCAAGTGAACTCAATTGCGTTGAATTCACGAGAAAGACCAATCCAAATGTCATCGACAAAGTTGATCATATTTCTCACCAGGTATGCTGTGTGATAGATAAAGTCATGAGGTGAAGACAAAAGTTAGACTAGAGGAATAGTTAAAATATAGAATGAACACAATGAATTCCAACTTTGGGTGGTGAGTGGAGCCAATCAGAAATCTGACTGACGTTACATGTTAACAGCTAGACAGCCATTTTCTCGTGGAAAAAAGAAGATTTGTTGAAAGACTATTGTTTTCTGCTGCTTTCGGATTGGCTCCTCTGCCCAAAGTTGGAATGTACTTGTTTGTATTCTACGATTTGATTGGCTCTCGCTGACTAAGTGGTCCCGGTAAGTTGCACTCACCAATTACATATCTCATACGAAACATCAATCATCTTCACCCGGCGATCGCCCAAGAGAGAAGTCTTCAGAAAGACTGTTAGTATTTATGTAGCTGCATTGCGTGTAACATTTCATCAGACTATTTCATGAGTAAGAACATTCTTTCTGAAGACTTATTTTATTTGAAGAATCACACTCCACACATTACTTGTAATCCCAAATTATTCAACATAAAAGAAGTTTGCCTCTAGAGAAGCCGAGCTAAAATTCTCGTATACAGGTAGAAATAAGGACGCCACTTTCTTTTCTCTTTTGCTTCCGACTTACCAAGGGTGGATCCAGCGGGAGTGGTGGGGGTTGCAATTCCCCCTATGAGAATTTATATTGGTTTGGAATCATTTACTCACAGGTGAATGCTCCTTTAACGCAGAACCCCCTTTTAGGAAAACTTGGATCTGCCCCTCCTTTCGAAATTCGATCGATAGCCTTGAGACTTACTTATGCTTGAGGAACATAAAACGCGCTTGCGTGCATTTGTACTCTGATATAAGGCACGCTTACGCCTCGATCGTGTTCATCTAGCTTTTCGAGTGCTATGAAGCTCCCAGCGTGTTTGTATAAAATAATGTATTTTAAGCGTGTCCCTGTCTTTTGATATAATCACGGTATCCAGCCACGCATTATGTTTCAAATATTTTATGATTATCCAGCCAACCAGCGCACACCTAATATCTTAAATATTTCATAATTATCCAGCCAATCTGCGCACACGTTATATCTTAAATATTTCATAATTATCCAGCCAATCTGCGCACACGTTATATCTTAAATATTTCATAATTATCCAGCCAACCAGCGCACACTTTATATCTTTAATATTTCATAATTATCCAGCTAATCAACGCACACGTTATATCTCAAATATTCTATAATTATCCAGCCAATCAGTGCAAGCGTTATATTTCAATTTTGTTATAAAAAGTCTTATTGATAGAATGTACTGTAGAAGTTAAGTAATGTACATTCTGAAAGATTTTGAGCACAACATTAACTGTGAAATTTATATGAAGGTATAAGGGTCACTCTGGTGCTTGGGAAAGCCTTTTGTTTTATTTGCCATTAGAACTCTTTGGATGTTATCGTCACTTGTCATTCTCTTAGGAATAAGATGTTTTATTTTAGTGAAATCCAACTATAATCAACATACATTCTGATTGGATGAAATACTAGGCTACAAGTTATAGCCTAATAGTAGCGAAAAGTGCTTTGAAAACCAAAGTTAAATTAACTTTTAATTAAAAATTGCTTGTATCTATATATTTGACTGACTAGGTGGATGTGACTAAAAGAATTAGTCCACTGCCTCATGGTCTATGAGTCAATAGCCCATGCTTTGTATAGTCAACCAACATGGAAGCTGTGACGTAACATGCTACCCAAGAATAGTTACCTCTTCCACCAGGGTCACCCTGCATTCGATGGGGGGAAAGCTTCTTATTTACCTTGTTCAACGGAGCTATGAATACTAACGAGCTCGGCACCGTAGGCTTTGCACTTCTGATTGGCTTCATACCAATTAGATTTCACATATGATGTCATGTAGCAGCTGTCGCCAAATTTGTTAAATTGAGCTGGACAATCATTACTGGGGGTTGGTGTTACTGAAAAACAAACACGCAAGGAGATATGTTAAAATGCATATATTTCAGTAAAATCGGCAAGGGTTATGGGTAGATATATTTTACATGTTTTAGCCGCTTGATGATATTGAGAGGTTCAGGTACATACATTAGTGTTTCCTCAAAAGAAAAGCAACTTTTGTGTTTGCCTCAGAATTTTTTTTTTTTTTGTAGACCGCATTGGATCGCCTCAAAAATTAGCCTATTTTGACTCAAGCGATTTTTCGATGATTTTTCTCGATTAATACGGAATTTCGAAAACCTAACTTCATTTCCGTCTATTTGATGCCTAGCACTATCAATCCACAAAATATGAGCAAAATCGATTTTTCCTGACATTCACTCAAATATAATTAATAATAAGTCCCACAAAGTGAGTGGGTGGCATTATTTGAAACGAAAAATATTAATAATAAATAGTAGTAGAAAAGGTAGAGAAAGAAAGGAGTAGAGAAAGAAAGGAGGAAAGAAAGGAAGAAAGAAAACGAAAAAAATAAATAAAAAAGCTTTAACACGAAAGGTTTAACACAATTCTCAACTTTTTTCGTGTGACATTTTCAGAGCTTGAAGGAAACTAATTAATTAATTTTGGGTGCTTTCCCTAGAGGTTACGAAAAAATCCATAATAAGGCAAAATAATCGCTATAGAAAATATGTTTTGTTAGAGCATAAGAACCCCCAGCCAGTCTAATTAAAATAGAGGCTTTGCCCCATCACGTGCCGGCGCCCATAACATAGTCTTCCTTCGCAAACGCTATCAGTGTAGCGGCTGCGATACGGCTTTGAATGCCTGCAGTTAGATGGCAGAACAATGAAATTCCTTTGCTCTGCTTATGTAAAACGATTGTATTGTTCATGACAGCAAAAGGGAGGGGGGGGGGGGGTATCATTTGTTGTTTTGCTGGACGTCCTGCTAAACTCATCGGGAAAATTCCATCTTATTAAATTTGGAATTGTGTATACACAGCAATTAATTATTTTTTAAGCAAAATTGGTGTACTTATTTCAAGGTATAGACTGAAATAGTTATTTTTATCAATCAATTTGGGGGGCTTTAGAATCAATATTTAAAACAATACTTCTAATTTATTCTTATTGTTTAAAAATAATTTTCACTTTTAACATAAATTCATTCATATTCATTCTTGGTTCTTCATTTATATTAAAAGTGTCATTAAAAAAACAGCAAAAATATATTCAGAGCAAAAATATTTCCTCCTGACTGTGTGTAAAGTAAAAGCAACATTATTGAAAAAGATAAAATAAAAAACCCAAGGAATCGCAGTCTGTTGGGCAAGAACTTCGTCGTGACTTGTGTGTGTTTCCTTTTTTTTCTTATTATTGGTTGGTTAATCAGCCCAACCATAGTTAATAGAGAGAATTAACTATATTCCAACTCATCAAAATAATAAAGTTTTAGATTGAAAGGATGATGATTTGAAAGAGGATGATGCTCACAAAATTGGAAGTGATGAATCAGTGGAGTATAAACACTACTTGAAAGCGTGAAGCATAAATAGCATGTTTATTGGCATGTTTGGAATGTAACACTATAAGACTAAACTAAATGAGAGAATCGATACAGATGTTCGATATTATAAGAATGAATGAATTAAAAAGAATACAGCAAAAATCTATCAGTGGTAAGTGTTTCAGGGTTATGACCACCACTAAAAACACATTCGACACGTGTGAGAATGTAAAAATGGAAAGATTTCAGGTTTGAGCATAAAATAACTTAACTTCTCTGAAGTTTCAATAAGAAAATTATAGTGAATGCAATTTATCGAGGAAGGAAAACCTAAACCCAAATATAACCCCAAAAAAGGATGATAGTTTGGAAATTCAACGGTGACTCCACAAGGCAAGGGTTAAAGAAGAGATCTATGTAATGAAGCAAACCAAACAAACAAACAAACAGACAGATAAATAAATCAACCGGTTATCAACCAACTCGTTATGTGGTTAATATCCCATGCTTTGTGCTTAATATTCTGTGCTTTGTGCTTAATATCCCAATGCATTGTGGTTAATATCCCGTGCTTTGTGCTTAATATCCTGTGCTTTGTGCTTAATATCCCAATGCATTGTGGTTAATATCCTAATGCGCTGTGGTTAATATCCCAATGCCGTGTGGTTAATATTCCAATGCAGTGTGGTTAATATCCGAATCCATTATGGTTAATATCAAACACTGAAAACGTTTTGCGCCTCCTACACGAAAAGGATGTGCACGAGCACGAGTCTCAACCACAAAGCATGATGGGGAACCAAGTACTACACAAATCAGGAAAAGGAATTCAATAGAATAAAAAAAATACTTTGTTATTTTCGTCTGTTGAAATACTAACAGTTCCACATAAAATGTCGAACGAAAAATTGCCAGAGGGGATTTTTAGAGGAGTTGAAAAACCGTAAGTACTCAGTTTCCCATCATGCTTTGAGCTAGAGAGGATTTCTTGTGATTGATCAAATCAATCTGTCATTCAAACTAAACCCAGCCCAATAACCTTGATAGATCATAAATGACTTGATAACCTTAGTCAAAAGCCTTTTCAATTGATAACAGTCAGCCGCGAACCATAAGTATTCCAAACGAATCCCAAAGAATGGATAAACACTCTCTCAGGTTTTTCAGTGGACAGGTGTAACGCTCCTTATCGTGGCCGTTTTCACGTTCTCAACTAACAGTATGCTGTTGTATACCTTGTATCGTAATCCTCTAAAATGCTTTAGAAACACGGCTGCCGTCTTTGTTGCTTGTCTATCAATAGCAGACTTCCTTACAGGTGCCATTACTGCCATAGATGTTGGGGTATCAAGTCTTCTTAATGTTAACGGAATACCATCTATCAAAGTAGGAAGAGTTTTGCAGGAAAAGCTCGTGTCCCAGTTTACGGTAAGAAGTGGGATTTTGGTGGTGGTCGTGTTCTCGATTGAGCGATTGCTTGCAGTAGCCACTCCGTATTTCTACCGCAATAAAGCCACTCCCAAGAAAGCCTTGGTCATTTGCATCTTTTGTTTCGTAATTGGTTTACTAGCTAGCCTCAGTGAGCTGGTGCTTAACAAGAATACCTTTGATATCATCAGCTACTATGGGTTCTTCGTAGCCCCGCTGTCAATCATTCTGCTGGCCTATTTGTTCATTTATGTCGCAATCAAGCACAAACTTCGCAAGGCCATGACTATGCAACTGAACAATGCTCAACAAAGACAGAGACTGCAAATCAAAAGAGAATGTCAGCTAGGCTTGACAGCATTCTACATCGTCTTGGGTTTCTTGTTCTCCTACTGCTTCTGGTTTACTGTCGTTCTCATCGGAAACATCTGTTCATCCTGCAAGCGCCAAAGCTGGTACCATGCTTGCTATCGTATCAGTATACCTTTCCTGTATGTCAACTCGGCGCTAAATCCCTTGCTCTATGCTTGGAGGATCCAAGCATACAGAAAATCGTTTCTCTTGGTGCTTCAAAGTATACAAGCTGTTCGAATTAGACCATTGGAATTATCCAGAGTAAAAGACACTTCCACTAGTAAGTGTTAGGACATTCAGAACACTTTGCTTGTTTAAAAAAAAATATTTGTAAAGATTGAACCACCTCTATATATGTTGTATGTAAAACAGTAAGTCATATAATATCAAGTATACAACAAATAAAAGTTGATCGTGTAAGTAAACAAATACTTGGGTAAATTTGTTTAATAGTGATAGTTGCACAGGGAACAGGGAAAGGCTAGAAAATAAAGGTTAAAGAAAGATAAAATCCCTGTCCTCAAAATGCAGAAAAACGGCATGGCGGTTGGCCACCAGAAAATCATCAATGTAGGCAACGGCTGTTACCTTCAGTTGAAATACAGTTGTTATACATTTTTCAACAAAACATTCTTGAAGTCTGTGTAGATATCAATCAAGTGAGGCCATATATTACTGTATCTTGTATATTCTTGAAGTCGTTACTTCCTTTTTTATAATATCGCGAGGGCGTGTGTTCGGGGTACAACCGAAGGGGACATTCAAACCGAGCTTATGCTAAGATGCGAAACTTCGTAGCACGTTTGATAACTGGGAATAAGAAACCTGTTCCCATTTCTCCAATACTGAAAGAACGTAGGTGGTTATCGATAGAACACCTCCTACGCGATGTTACCATGATGAAATGAATTTTTTTGCTATTCTGGTTACTTGTGAATATCACCTGGCTGGCTGGAAATAGTATTTGTATATTGAAATCCTCAAGAGATAGTTAATCAGGTTTGTTAATCTAACAAGCTCGACTTGAGGAAATACATCAAGTGTTTTATCAGCTTTCGTTAGAGAGGGAGAAATCATAGATCACATGGAGCAGAACTCTATTTTTAATTATACGAATATTCAAGTGATTCAGGGAAAATACTGAACTTGGCAAATATTGATCAGTATCGGGGGAGTTCTCAATCGTTTTAAAATGATGAAAGGAGAAAATTTTCTTTCGAATTTAATTAAAGTATATATGATGCGACAGGTACGTATTAAAAACTAAGAGGCCCCTCAGGGTTGTTTCAAATGGTTCTCCAGAAAGTTCAAGTGGACTCATGAATAACGGAATTAGATCAAAGCTAGTCTTTTTGCTATCAATTTGAGCGCTGCTATGTTAGAATCTCCACTGAATTGCATGGGTTCAAAGAAAATCTAACATTACTTGTCCTAAATCATAAAAATCGATTTAACACAAGCAAATTGCTCGGGAAAGTATATTAGATTTTCGATAGGTTGCCATTCTTGATAATATATTTTAATGGGTTTTGCAATTACGTATAAAATTAATGACCGCGGACTTATTTGATTATCATTATATATATTGAAATATAAAACCCTTGTTTTGCACTATAAAAGACTTGATTATTTGAAAACCGATGTTAAAAAAAAAAAAACGTTTTATAAACAACACTGACGAACTTGACATTATCTAACAAATCGAGAAAACGAGAGTTGTTAAAAAAATGACTTATGTTCTTCTGCTTTCAGAAAATAACTCCTCTCAGTGTAGGAAATCGTTTGCTGGGCGAAACAACTTGATACAAATCACATTCATTCAGAGGCTCTTAAATTATGGCGAGAAAATCTGTGCCTTTTTTCCTAGTATATTAAGGAGCCTAATCGCCGAATTTGTATCGTAGAATTGAGTCGCAAATGTTCCGTGATATCTCAAATCTAACAGCTCCATATGAAAGGCTATAGCAAATCTTCATTAGCAGCAAAGTTTGAGTCCCCTGCAGCGAACATGGTAAGTGCACTTTTTATAAGCTTATCAGTGGACCATAGGACTATTCTATAAATAAGAGGTTACGTGAGCAAAAATGGAAAAGGTAGGGGTATGGTGTAATAATCACAAATGGCTTTTTAAGATCCAACTTAATCCAAGTGGAGGCCCCGTGGAAACGAAAGTGACTATGATTACATAATTGTTTCCTTGGAGTCCCTATGTTGCCAACAGCCTTGTTTACCCTATGGCTATTACAGTTGGCTCGTACCATATTTATCTATTCTCGTAGTTTTAGTATGTATAATTTTGCAAATTTGGTATTAAATTAGGATTGAGTCTTGACTCGAAATGTTTTGTGTTTGGCCACTCAAATGGTAGTGTTAGAAATAAAATGAAAAACTATGAAGATCAAACATCGACACATACCTGGGGTGGGTCCTAACGGAAGTGCAGCTGTGTTAAACAAACAAACAAACACAATAAATAACACATAAATAATACAATCATTACAACTGACAGTTTCTATCCTGAATGCAGTTTATCCTTTACAAATAGGCCATTTGCATTATGACGTCATTTACTACCACTACCAGACTCCATTGCACACTGTCTTTTGTTCTGTTAATTAGCACCAATTGTCTCACTATTCCCATGAGGAACTACAAGTTTGAATAAAAAGAAAATTCACGAAGCATTTTGGTAGTGGTAGTAAAATGACGCCATAATGCAAATGGCCTATACAGCTATTTAAAAAGAGTGGCAAACAGCAAAAAGAGATAAGCGATGGGAGTTTCATTCAAGATCCAACAATAGTTAGGAAGAACTAATGTTTCTTAATATTCATCTTTTCAACAATACTGGGGTTAATGTTGTGATCTCACTGAAGTTGCTTGTGGTCGACGCAAGCTTAAAGCACCTTGATTATTAGGTAATTTAATTAATGATTAATTAATTTGGTTGTGCAATCGCCAATCATCAGCCAATAGCCATTCACCGTTCTCCAATTCATTTTTTTAAATAGCTGTATGCTACGTATATTGTATAATGATATGTGACAAACGATTATTGGAGCAGTTTAAACTTGCGGCCTTGGTAAACAACACTGTCTTGGTCATCTTACGATGTCCTGCTTAGTTCCATCCAACGATTGTTTGCTTATATATTTGTTAAATGAAAATGAATGATTTTATTCTGCTTTGGAAGCACAAGCAATAGAACTATATACATATATAAATAATTCAAAAACGTTGTCGATGCGAGATCTGAAATAGGCAATCTGTATTTATATCTTGTATTTTCTGGCTAAAATACGAAAAATCACATAGTTTCTGAAATAAAGGTCATGCTTCATATTATCTAAAAGGAAACTACGTTGTTCAGCTATGAATGTATTAGGATTTGCAACATTGCTATTTGGTCTCAGATTTCATATTTCAGATCTCCGCGACAGACACAAATATATAATTCAATCTCTGTCGTGATCATTAGTGAACTTGATACGATAAATAAATGAAAACAATCACTGGAGGAAAATGTCGGTGCATGCGCAAGTTTAAAAAAACCCTGTTAATTTGCAAGGCAAGATTAAAGCCTGGTTTGCATACAGTCCTTTGAATAAACGTTGTCGCTGACCGGCTTCACAACTACGCGACTAGACCGAACGGGAGTATGGGTAGAAATCACTGAAGCTGCATATATTATTAGCATATATTATTATTATTATTATATTATTATTATTATTATTATTATTATTATATATTATATATTATTATTTGCATATATCATTAGCCATGTCTTGAGCACAGAGTGTTTTCATTTTGATGAGCCATGCCTCGAGGATACAGCGGTTTTGACGACACGAGCCCTCGGCTTGAAAACTGAAGAAGTAGCTGTTCACTTGTTATCTTTTCGCAGAACGCGAAGCTTTCGAGCTATAATAGTCATGATTATATATAGGGCACGGTCAAAACGAGGCATCAAGGGCCAAATTTACAGCATTTTATAAATTGATGCCGCAAAATTGTTGTGACCATGAATGTAAGAAGGAAAGAAAGACAGAACAAGTGAACAATTGTATACTTTGCATGTACAACATTGTTTCTTTGCATTTGGCCCTGGATGCCTCGTTTTCATGTAACTCACTCGGCCGTGCGCCATTTTGGAATTAGGTATAAAGCGTGTATAGTGTTTATATTGCTTCAGTGATTTTTACCCATACTCCCGTTCGGGCTCGTTGCGCAGTCGCAAAACCGGTCAGCGACAACGTTTTGTGAAAAGTCATTATTTCCACAATAGACCCCTTACATGTGACGTCAAAGCAGCTCGATCTGGGAGATAAAACAAAAGAATTCCAATCTCCTGAGATCTGGAAACCTATTGTTTGTCCCCCAGATTGAGCTGCATTCCAAAGTGCTACAAGGGATCTATAGTACAAAAACATTTTAGCTAATTTGCATATATAATACGATCATGCGCAGACATGATTTCTCTGTGTCCAAAGACAGCAATGCAAAGTCTAGGTGTAGGCTTTTACTATGGCGGTAAAAATAAGATGTGTTACTCACCAGCTTCGCATATGTATCCTTGGAAAGCCGAACACACTTGAACATCCCAGCGACCTACCGACACTTTTCCCGTCTTAACAGCAACACAGTCTGCATAGTAGTTATATGATGGTTTTCCTTTCGCCCAGTTGACGTACGTTACAGGGGCGTTAGCGATCCACGAGTACGTTCCTTCGGTATGCAAGTCATTTAGACCAATCCATAAATTCCCTTGGTAGTCTTTGATCATGGTGCTTATAAAAGCTTGTTCGTAGCTTAAATGAAGATATCAATCTTTCGTTAATATATGCACTGATACGACATGTTGGACATGTAATGATTCCACCATAAACTCCATAAAATCCGCGCAGTATAATATACTCTATGCCATTCAATATTCACACTTATTATTACTTATGGGGGCTTGAAGAACCCAACAAAAAATGAGCGCTCGCCTACATGATTGGCTTCATAGCTCAGTTGGCAGAGCATCGCACCGGCATCGCGGAGGTCATGGGTTCGATTCCCGTTGAAGCTTGAAATCACTTTTTCAAGTCTTTCTTTACAGCGTTCTCTTAGATCGCTCATTCACTGTGATGATCAACACATCTATCATTATTCCACCACAGTTCTGCCCATTCAATATTCACACTTATTATTACTTATGGGGGCTTGAAGAACCCAACAAAAATGACCGCTCGCCAACATGATTGGCTTCATAGCTCAGTTGGCAGAGCATCGCACCGGCATCGCGGAGGTCATGGGTTCGATTCCCGTTGAAGCTTGAAATCACTTTTTCAAGTCTTTCTTTACAGCGTTCGCTTAGATCGCTCATTCACTGTGATGATCAACACATCTATCATTATTCCACCACAGTTCTGCCCATTCAATATTCACACATAATATACTCTATATTAAAATGCACATTTTTGTCCATTTTTTTGGCCCTAAAGATGGCCACTTATCACCATTTAACCCAAATGATCAAACTTCACAAAAATCAACTCCTAAATTTTAATTGGAATTACAGTGGATGAACAGCTACTCTGTAGAAATGCCACTGTTAAATCCCATTTATTTTATTTATTTATTTATAACTTCGTTAGCTCTTACTTACACATTATCGATGGTAATCAAATTGCCACTCATACTCGAATTATTTCCATTCTGACAAACTGACTGAGCATTGGCCCAGTTTTGAAGTTGATTGAACACAAATTTGTAGCAGCTCTTATCATAGTTGACCCAACCAGGTTTGCATTTACCAACCGCTAAAATAGAACCAGGATCACGCACAGTAAGTATAAAGAAATATCTTATTTTTTTTAGGGAAGGTACGTTTTTAATTATGGGAGGGCTGGGGGCTTCGCAGTAATTTTTTAAAAGCAGTTGTAGCCTTTCCCCTTTCACTCAAGAAGGAATTCACGATCCTCGGGGGATTCGGGGGAATGCATACACGTAAAAGTTTGTAATTGAGACCCTTGGAAATTCGATTTCTAGAGTTTTGAGGGGCATTAGAGATATTTTACGAACTGCCCTCGCTTGCCTCGTAGTGGCTACGGTACTGCAAGGCAGCGGCTTTCGTTAATATAAAAGGGTTTGCCGAAATTGTGCACTGATGAATGAAAATAGATGACGACTAGTATTAGAACTAGTTTAGACTGCGTCGGTGATATTAAAGTTAAAACAAAGGTGTCGTGGTAGATAATCTTTTCACCGTAATGAGAACAAGAGTAACTGACGTTTCGGACGTTAGTCCTTCCGTTGAATCCGATCAAGTTCGTTACGCTCGTTCGTGGGATGAATAGGACAGTTAAAATTATAAGGCATTTTAATCTGCCGTTGTTTCTTGGTGTGCCTGGATGATTAATTACTTCAACTCACCAGGTCCTGGGGTCGGTGGAACCATTGTAAACGCAGGAATGACTGTATCTGTAAACAAAATGTTATGCTTAATTTACCTGTCAGCTACATATAAGTAGATACAATAAAACTTCAAAGAAGCATGGAGTGCGGGCATGTAATACCGTACCAAATGTCTTCTCGGATACTGAGTTTTTTTCGGAAGGTTTGAAGGGACGATAGGGACCTTCCTCAACGGGAAATACAGCAATAGTATATCTGATACCTTTACGTACCTGACATCATATGCATCGATCTCATAGTGTTGTGTATGAAAACCAAAGGGCTTAGATGAAAAGTACCCTGTGTATTTCTAGTAACCAAATTGTGGAGTTTCTTTTTACATTGTGAACAATTGTGTATCAGTTAATTAACTCTAATCTTGGGGGTATGGTATTACCAGTAAAACTTAATGACTATTTAACAATTATTCGCCGAAGGCGAAGTAAATATTCTCCGATATTCAGTGAGCCTGAGGCAAATAATATTGTTTTAGTATCCATACACAGGTGATTCTTTTAACAACAAAAAAAGAAAAAAAAGAAGATAAAAGACATTTTTTCCAGTAACAGCAACGAAGCGGCTGGCCGCCATTTTCGGTTCTCGCTGGAGGTGATTATCGTGTGATAGTGTGGGTTTTTCGACCAATCAGCGCGCGAGATTTTCAATAATTACTTGTGTATTTTTACTAAATACACCTATTCCAAAAAAACGTTGTCAGAAAAAATCTGAGAACTAGTAGCAGAGAATAAGACGCTACCATTATAATGTATTCACAGCCTACCCTGCGTTGCATCCAGAATTTTCGATGTAACACAACAAGCACAGCAACCCAATGTAATTTTCTTTTAGATTGGAATATGTAGCATGACCTTTGAGTTTGAAATGTAATTTTTTCGTATTTTAGCCAGCGCAAAAAATTTCGTTTAGTCTAAGATCGCATTTCAGATCTCCGAACGACCTTTTTTTTCTCGAAATAGATGTACATTATTGGAGAAATTAAATTTCTTTTCCCTTCACTTATTTTGGTCACCATCTTATCCCTTGCTACAGTCAATTCAACATAATTCCATTGCATTCCCTTTACTCACTGTTGTGTTTTCGGCAAATGAATGGTCGTTTGAGTCCACAACTTTGGTCGTTCCACTTGCCGTAGTATCTGCTCAGCTCAACACAATCTTCCATTCCCATCCAATCATTAGGCTCTTTGTATGAAAAGTAGGTAAACGACAGTGGCGCTCCATCACTCCAGGTATATACCCCTTCAGATCCAAGATCATTCAGACCAATCCAGATGTTCCAGCTTCTGTACCTAGGGGTAGAATAAGGAATAGAAAATAAGGCTCAGGTCAAACGTCGAACTTTACATGAGCCGAATCTAATTCACCTTTTGAGCTCTAGCCATCACGTGGTATAAAACGTGTTGGATTGTGTTACGGTCACCAGCGTGAACATGAACGAGCTCTACATACAAGCAAAATATCAAAATATCATTTTTCTAATTTGATTAAAGTTTTTCTTATTGCTGTTTAGAAAAATAACTAATGAAATCTATCTGATTTTTCTTCTTAAATTCAGTGGATTTGTATGTGAATCCGAAACCGATGTGCGAACATTTTGGTGACCGTAACACAATCCAACACGCTTTGGTCTAGCGCTCAAAAGGTGACTTGAAACGACGGATAACAAGTCGGTCTTCTTTGCTGTCATGCGAGTATAGTTTGAAAGGTGTCTTTGTTCATCAGTGGCATATTGCCCAGGCTCACCGGATTTCCTCTCTCCTCAAAACCAAACAACCGGAATGGACCCTGCTTAAAATTGGGAATTTAAAATGCCACAAATTCCACCGAGAAAAAGTGTGCTTTCTTTTCTATTTCCATGTTAGCCTTGAATCGAAGATGTTTTTGGTAAGTGTCAACACTAGCCATCACGTGGTTTAAATTCTATTCAATTTTGTTGTTCATTGTTCTCGGATTTCCATTCTAATGTACTGGCTTTTGAACAAATTATTACTTGGTTTGTTTATATGTTACTCTAAATTCTAATCTGAATTCAATCTGTATAACTACGCATATATGTCTTACCTTTTTCGAACTTCACTTGTAAGAAATTGGTTTTCAGCCATAGTCCTTATGCTGACTAGGTCACCACGCACCTTTCTGCACAGAGCTCTTGCCTCGAACCATGAACGCTGATTGGATAATGACTCATTTGCAAAATGATAGCAAAGCTGGTTCCAATACACCCAGTCTGGATCACATATTCCAGATACTACAACAAACATACAGCATTGGTCAAGTCTTGGCTTTTTAATATGCGGATAGTTTCAGTAGTGTAGGAACATGAGGTTTATTTGCATTTATTTTTTAATTGTGTATTACTTTGATATGAAAAATTAATGTAATTTAGGCAAAGTAAACTCGAGGCATGGTAGGCCAGCAGTCTCTCTCGCAATAGCAAGTTGCGGGACGCCACTCAGAAAATATCAGTGACTAAACGAATCTATCTGATATTCGTGGAGTTCCAGTAGATTTGATGGGAAATTAACCCCACCCCCTCCACCCTCTTCCCACTCTCCCTTTTTGGAACTTGAGTTAGGGTTTTCTAGTTTTAAATCTTAACAGATAGTGGATTATACTTTCCCGGACTCAGCTATGTATCAAAACCTTATCATATAAAGTGTTTAAGGAATGTAGAAAATAACTGCAAACTTGCCTTGTGTTGTTGGTTTTAGCGGTTTGGTTGAAGGTGTGGGAGACGTTGCACGGGCAGCTTTATATGAACAAAGAAAACAACCATTATAAACTGAAAGAACATATTACCTAAATCCCAACATGCAAAGTAGTTAAAAAAAGAATAAATGAATAAAAGAAGGCGCGAATATTTACTTAAAATAACCCATGCTAAGTAGTACAAACCAGAATAAATAAACAGCAAAAACGGAGCGATTATTCACCTATGCCAATGCAAGTTATTTAAACCTGAATAAATGAACACCAAAAAGGGCAGCGGAAAAGATTTGAACCAAAAGACCCTTTTCGAATTCCAAATTACCGCTGTGTTCTTTGATTACAGACTCATTTACTTAGGCTTAGCCTCGATTTTGTGTAGAATATTCACGTGTCTCAGTCAAGGTCCGTGGAATTTCAAAGTGATTGTATTTTTGGAGTTGTGCATTCTCTACTTTACCTGTTAGTATTTGTGAATATTTAGACACTGATGCGAAGTTAACCCTGAGCAAATGAGTCTGTACTCAAGGAACACTGCGGTAATTTGGAACTCTAAAAGGGTCTATTCGCAATATTTGCAAATGAGCGCAACCAAAAAGGTGTCATTGTGTCATATTTTTTTTTGTACGCCGAGCATAGGAGAATAAACTCAGACAATAATAGACAAAGTCCATCTTTATAGTCGACAGAAATACTGTAAAAATCATAAATCCTGTTATAAAAGAGAAAGGTATATCTGCAGTGACTACAAATTCTCCAGTTCGAACATTGAGCTTTTTGTCTGAGTAAAACAAAAGCTCTTCTATTCAAAACATGGGCATACTTACGTCTCCTCATTTTACACATGTAGGGCCTAGTCGAATAGCATCCTATGTCATTCCAGACACCTGTTGACTTGAGTACTACACAAGGCTGCTGACCAGAATGACTGTCAGGTTGAGCGGGACCCCAGTTAGTGAATCTAACAGCAGTACCATCACTCCACACGTGACCTAAACATTATAAGGAGCAAAAATAGACAAAATAGATAAGACTATTCAATAACTCGTTGGTCCGTTAGTTGGTTTGTTAGTTGGTTGGTTGCGGGTTGGTTCGTTCGTTGGTTGGTTGGTTCGTTCGCTCGTTCTGTTGATTCGTTGGTTTGTTGGTTTGTTGGTTTGTTGGTTTGTTGGTTTGTTGGTTTGTTGGTTTGTTGGTTTGTTAGTTGGTTGGTTGCGGGTTGGTTCGTTCGTTGGTTGGTTGGTTCGTTCGCTCGTTCTGTTGATTCGTTGATTCGTTGGTTTGTTGGTTTGTTGGTTTGTTGGTTTGTTGGTTTGTTGGTTTGTTGGTTTGTTGGTTTGTTGGTTTGTTGGTTTGTTGGTTTGTTGGTTTGTTGGTTTGTTGGTTTGTTGGTTTGTTGGTTTGTTGGTTCGTTGGTAGGTTTGCTCGTTGGTTCGTTCGTTGATTCGTTCCTTGGTTATTTCGTTGGTTTGTTAGTTCGTTGGTTCATTCCTTGGTTCGTATTTAATTGGTTTGTTGGTAAGTTTGCTCGTTGGTTTATTCGTTCGTTCGTTCGTCGGTTGTTAGTCGGTTGTTCGTCGGTTGTTAGTCGGTTGTTCGTCGGTTGTTAGATTACCAGCGAGAACAGCAGCATTATTGTCTCAGATAACCAATTTTTTTCGCTCAATCCGAATCCAAATCGACGATTTTCTTTACTAAACAATAGCTAAAAAATCAATTAACATCAATACCTGACAGGGTTCCTCGATCATTTAGACCAATCCAAGTATCAAAAGTGTTGTTAGTTAAGGTCTGCACAAAGCTGTTTTCTGCTGCATCGCGAATGCTAACGAGATTAGTATTACTTCCCATTCCAAAACACGAATCACGAGCAGCCGTCCAAGTTTTCCTTAAGTAAAAGAAAAAAGAAAAAACAAAAAACAGATTATGTAAGGATTATCGTACTTGTATATTATGAAATTCCGGTTTGTTTGCTTTTTCTTACCATGCCTCGTCAAGTATGTGTGCGAATAAATATATGTTTGCAGGCAATTTCTGGCGATTCATTCCCTAGTTTAAAACACTAGAGCAGAATGGAACATACTAAACAATATGAAGAATGATAGATGTGTTGATCAATTTCCACAATATGAAGAATGAATGCTGTATGAATGTTATTAGTCCTAGAATTACACTACAGCTCGTATAACATGAAGCTAATAACATTAACGTCATACATTTTAGCCTCCTCCGTGAGCGTCTCTTTGCTCTCTTTCCTCTCTTTTCCTATGCTAGGCTTCCTGTGTTAGCTGAGCGTTGACCGAGCGGGAACAAGTCTTCTACTTCCTCGTCTTCACCTGTCCTAAGTTAACCCAACTCTCTCGAATCGCAACAAAAAGGAGGAGGCTACTATTATTTGGTGGTCTGGAATTGGTAAGGTTTGGAACGCATGCAAAACACATGGCTACCTAAGAAAAAAGTACTTTGACTTACTGTTGCATGAAGACTTTATAGCAGCCAAACATGTAGGTACTCCATCCAGACGGGCAGGGACCTGAAGGAACTGAAATCATACAACAGGATATATTAGTAGAGGAAATTACACGCCCTTCTCGTACAATTCGGAATTGATAGGTACGACTTGAAAGTTTTCAAAATTGAACAAACCTTTAGGCGAAACATCACGAGAATCTATCAATTTGGAATTGTACGAGATCGTGCGAGTTTTGAAGAAATAGAAAATGCGTGCGTGTGCTGTGTTGATATAAAAAAGCACGCGAGGATTGCCAGAACACGAGAGAAGTGTTAGGAAAAGCACGACGCGTTGCGAGTACTTTCAACTTACTTGTGGTAGGCGCCTTTGTAGGAGGAATAAAATTTCCTGAAAAGAAATCATTGAAAAATTTTAAATAATAAAAAATTCTCATTAAAAAATTCCAAATGCACAATAGTTTTGAAGATGTAGAATAAATATCCGCTTCTTACGTCTAAACATTTTGCACACAAAAGCCAGATTGCTATTACAGTCACCATCCACCCAGTACATCCAGTCTCTAGTACCAAACGTCATCGTAGCTCGAACACAGCTGCCTTTAGGATCTCTGTCGTTTGGTTCACTGTTAAACCAATGAGTGAAGTCCACAGTGCTGTTATCTGCCCATCGATAGACCCCACGTTGACTAAAGTCACTCAGCCCAATCCATATATCACGGGCGTCCCACGATGTCACCAACAGACTTGTAACGAGTGAACTTTCCCATCTGATTATTTAAGAGGAGGCAATGCAATGAGTATGAGTATTGTAAAATATTTGGATGTCGTGTTACTATTAGTGCATGTGAATGGATTCGGAGGTATTAGCAATCTCTGCTACTCTCAAATATGAGTATAAATAAAAAGATCATCAGCATCATCAGCATCATCATCATCATTATTAATATTCTTACAGTATAAACCTATCTTTAAAAAAGGTCAGTTGTGGGAGCCAACTAAGATAAGCGATAGGAGACCAAGGATAACATGTAATGACAAGTGTTTCTTCTCATTATTCTAATCAAGAACACAGAGATTAGTGTTGAGATTCATTCTAAACTCCTCTATTATTCGAGTTCAGATATGTTGCCTAAACTTGAACAGTTCCAATGTAATAGACCTGTTAAGTGTGACGTAATTCAAACGAAAAATGACTCCGGGTCCAATTTTATAAAATCCTGGGACGGATTCGTGGCAAGATTTTAACGATCTTTCGTTTGTTTGGACCCGAATATACGTCACAACTAGCCCTATAATATCCACTCGACCCAGTCTTTACCTCAACCACAGAATGGCTAATAGAAGTTTCTTTTTGTAGGTTGTTTGCGAACATTGCCCTAACAAGGCACGGGTGGCCATGATGTAGGTTGATAAAATCGTTTGTTTATAACATAATGATTAGGATTCCTGCAGCCGCATTAAAATGAGCAGATGACTAGGGTAGAGCATTATCTATAAAGCATTCTCCTATTTCCCATGAGTCTTTCCGCGGATCTAGAAAAGTGTCTTTTGAAAATCCAGTATTTATAGAAATTTTGAGTAGGGATGAACTTGTTTAATTTCAGCTCATACTTAACTTACCCACTATGAACACTAACTAACTCGGCACCTTGACTTCTGCAAGTGTCCCGAGCATCGAACCAAGTTTTCTTTTCCAAGATGAGACCATAGCAAACATTACCATCTGGGGATCTTTCCCACCCTGCCGAACAACCAGGGGTAGCAACTGGACCTGTAAAAAAAGTTAAGATGGCATGTATGCATATGCTTTTCGTTCATAGTTTACGATTGACAAAGAAAGAACTGCGGCTTTCAACAGTCTCTGTATTTTCATCTTTTTTAAAAATTATATAATCAATTATGAAATAACTGAGATGCAATGCTTACTAATTGACCGCCTACATTGTTGATATCAGAGGACAGATATACTCAAGGAATAATCGTCAAATCACTTGATCAAAGTAAATAAACGTTGCATCTTTGTAGTGTAAAATATTGAAATATTCTGTTGCAGAGCACTCGAGTAGCAAGACTAAAAACACCCGGCTAAACCTCACGTATTTCACAGGGTCGCGATTTGGGGTAGAATCCCCAAGCTTGCCCCACCCCCTCGTCTCTTGCTTTACAGCTGAAAGCGTGTTCATATCAGAGTACTATACACGAGTGCGCTTTAATCTACCTATCTAAAATTTCCGAGAAAATAGCGAAATACCTTTTTTACAAGTGTAGGTGACCTCTAAATACTTAGGAATAGTTGGACAAGGATCACTACCAGCCATATTAACATCAGCTCTTACTGTGCAGTAGGTTTTACCGTCACACATGCTTTGTATCTTGGTTAGTACATCAAGGCGACAATTTATGAGACTAATCTGGCCACACTGGTTAGCAGATGTTCGTCCAAAGTTGGCTGACTTGACGGATATGACTCTCTGCGAAGGACAGCTGATAAAGCTCGAAGTCTGTTCGCAGATGATTTTAGACGTCGGTGCTGCATAAAACAATAAAACTACATATATATGACTGCTGCATTATTTTATTCCCTCTCCTTTTTTTGAAGATCCAACACAATCACCTTCAATCTAATTCATTTATTTGCATTCTTTAGACTGGCGGTCCAATTAAGCGGCTGTTTTCAAATGTAGGCCTATTAAAGAAATAGGAAACGCGCGCGCGTGCTGTGTGCAGTTATAAAGCACGTGGGGATTCGCAGAACACAAGAGAAGTGTTAGGAGAAGCACAGCGCGTAGCGGTTCTGTCAATCCCAAAGAGCTTTATAACTCCACAGCAAGCAAGTTTTTTATTTCTTTTATGAAACACAATAACCGTTATTTTGGATAAGAATGCAACTGAAAGTGGGCGCGCGTGCTTGTGCTCTCATAAAGCACGCGCACCCAACCAATCAGAAAGCGAGATTTATAATAATTACATAATATAATATTTTATATAAATATTTAAAACTTCATATGCAATATTTTAACAGGTACAAACAATCAAACGTACCTGATGTTGGGGTGACACCTCCAGTGGGTATGTAAGCTGCAAAAAATTTGAACGGCAAACCAGATTATACCATTTTATAACATTAGCATCACAGAAAACCCTATATATATATATATATATATTTAGAGAGAGAGAGAGAGAGAGAGAGAGAGAGAGGATGTTACACAGTGGCGCGAAGATATCAAGTTCTTCTTTGAGTGGTGAAAATATTTTACGAATGAGCGCAGAAAACGAATGAAAGATTTCTTATCGCGAGAAGATAAACTTCATATCTTCAAGCCGACGTGTAATTTTCTTTTTCGGCAAGGCACTCATTCAGCACTGAGCTTTTCAAGGTCATGCTTAAACTGCTTAAGTCTCAGTAGTAGTGAACATATTTCTATTTTGCTTTTTCCTGTGAGGGTAGGTTACAAAGGCAGCACCTGCTCCTTGATTATCTTATTACCCTGATTGTTTATACCTCCTATGGTACTCGTATCTACGTGCGACAAACTTACAAGTATACCTTTTTTGCTTTTGCAAATGTAGGCAAAAGAGGAGTAACAACCAATATCATTCCATCTTCCAGCAGCCCACCACTGACCATAGGTATGGCCACAATGTTCAATGTTTCCCCAGTTGTCTGGTTGAAGATTGTACCAGTTTGTGAAGCGAGGAGTTGTACCATCAGACCATTCCCAAGCGCTTTCTGTATTTTTATCGTGGAATCCTGGGCAACAAAATGTAGTAGATTAATAGACAAACAATAAGCAACTATGGATGAGGTTGTTCATGATATCGTAAATTATCAACACCGAGGCTGTGTGATCTGCCGAAGCCGAAGGCTTTACTTAGTAAAAATGTTAATAATATCTTATAATAATATATGTGGAACATATGCAGTGCAGTATAGCATGCTTCAGGCAGTTACACAAGATCGGCGAAACACACGACCAAAAAAATGATTAAGGAACATACCCATACACACTGATTATATTTAATTCGCAACAAGTTTACTACTACCTACTACCTTTGAGCTATCTCATGCACTAGCGAATTGTACTCGCATTTATTCATATTTATTTACTCTATTTGAAATAGATGCATACTAAACATTTGAAAAACGGCTGTCGTATGAGTGAGAAGGTCATTGGACATGAAAGGAACAACCATTAGTCATCACACTACAGCTGACACTCTCTCCATCAATTGTCCATCACTGGTCGCGCAATATTTACTTACACCAGCTCCAAGTATAACAACGGTAATCGCAGGAGTGGGAAACTCATGAGCGTAGTTCATAGCGTATCCGGTACAAGTCGCTGGAACGCTGAGTTTCCTTCCCGTCAGTTGTACAGCGTTTCGTACTGGACGTCATGCGCACCACTCATCATGTAGTGCGCTTGCTGTATGTTCATCCGAAAGCAATGCTAAAGAGGGTGACAACAAGCACTGTCAAGCTATCTTATTATAACAGAACGAGCTTACCTATCCAGGCGTACTTTCCAAGACCGTATTGTCCAACCTCAAGAGATATGTGCGCTTGTTCAACAGGTGAATTGATGCTGGTCAGTTCTCCACCTCGTTTCTGACACTCCAAACGAGCCGCCGCCCAACTTTTTTCGTCAAAATTAAATTGATAGCAGAATTGACCAAATTCTTTCCATCCTAATTTGCAGCTGCCGAATTCTATAAACACAAGGCAATACAGTTTAAAATCACTATAGATTGAAATATGCTTAAGACCAGTACTTTGACTCTTGAGTAATTTCCAGGGGGAGCCATTCAAAAGGCAAGAAAATTAGGATTTAAAAAATAATTGGAATTGGAATTTGAAAGTTTTTTATTGAGAGGGAGCACCCGTTCTTGATTTTACGAGGCTAGCACTTAATAGCCAGTGGCTAACAAACCTGTGACTCTCGTTTCATGATCAAATTGGAACTTAGAGGAGTTTATTTTGTGGAGGGAGGAAACTGGAGAACGTGAAGAAAATCTTCGAAACATAGATTGTTGATCGAACCCTAAACAAGTTTGAAAAGCGGTACATTAGCAGCGTACAGCAGCCGAGCCCAGTATTTAGTCTGACAGCTATCCCATGTATACTGCTGGGAGGATGAATTAAAAGGAATTCAATATATACCTGCATTATAAATGTCCTTGATTTCTGCTGCACTCAATTCTCTATTCCATACAGCTAATGCTCGCATATAGTAAATGCCTTGGACTCGCTGGGAAGATTTACTGCCGATTGTTACACCAACATTGTTGATCGTGTGATCTGGAGACTGGGAGGCTCCATAAGTAAGTGAAGATCTAGGATAATAGTGACAAATGAGAGTGATAAATATATTTATATAAATTGAAAGCCCTTTTGATATTAGCAATGATACATCTAAAGCTTTGAATAATGATTCCATGATAAATGATTTCTTTAGCGCCTTCTCAGCATAAATATAATCCAAATGGCTCTTACAATAATGAGAGATGGTTAGTATAAGTTATAGGCACCGAGGGTGGTCACTGTCAGGGTTTAATCTTTACGTCCTCAATGGTTCATTTACGTCCCTCCGATATTGTTTAGTAAAATGTAGAGAGACGGAACCGAAAGTGGTCATCAGAGCAATTTTGAAAGTCTAACATTTGCAGACACTTTTACAAAGGCAGCACTTTCTCCTCAGTTATTTCAAGACCCTGAGTGTTGGTCCGTCCGGGATTCGAATGAAGACCTCCCGCACTGAAGTACGATGCGCAACCAACTGAGCTAGCCGGGCGACGAAAGTTTTCTTAAGATCGAATGTAGGATCGGACAATTAGGATATCAGCATGCTTACCGTTGCAACCCGTTGATAAACAGCCTTAAACCTGCACCAATACTCCACGTAAAAGTGACGTGTTGCCAGATATTAGCTCTCAATGTCTGACTTTTTGTCCAATACTTTTTAGTGGTCGACACCCTGATATTGAATTGGCTACTTTGTATATAAATAGCAAAGCCTCTAGACGTAGAAAATGCCTCGTCACCAATAGAATCGAAAAGGAATGTATTTCCGCTCCAGCCAGCAGCATTGGAATCCAATTTGATGATTAAAGACACAGTTATACCTTTAGTGCAAGCTTCTGCATCGCTGATGCACTGATTAGGGAAGTCTCCTGCATCTATGTAAGAGTTATAACCGGCAAATTGCAAGACATCTTTGTTGTTTTGCAGTATGTCTGGTTTCGTGACAATTCCCTTTACAGTCCCCGTGGACGTTCCAAGTATTTTGCCGTTGACTATTTGGTTCAAAGGCCAGTAGGCACTAGTTGCGCTAATCCAATCTGCAACAAAAATATTGCAAAATGTCAATCTACTAGCACGCACCAAATATCCAGCCCACTGAGCCAAAAAACAAAAAAACAGTTTCTGTATCCAGCTGAATCAAATAAATGATTGTTCTAACGTAACAAAAATCACATACGTTGCTTAGTGGCAGAGTGCGGTAGTTGCGAGAATGAAGGGGTAAAGAGGGAGTGGTTTTTGGCCGTTTCACTTAGCAATAACCGCAGATCGCCATGATTTAATAACTTTACCATCCCATCGATGGCCAAGAGGCCAAGTTCGAAATATCAAATATTCTAACACAATACTGAGATTGAATAATGTTGATGAGTAGTGAACTATTTTTCGAAGTAACAATATTTCTCGAAGAGATAATATTTATGTTATGATCATCCGGGTGGATGTAGTCCTTAGAAGGACTGTTTGATGTGACTGACGTTTCGACAACCTGTGCGGAAGTCATCTTCAGAGTCAAGGATATGAGTAGTGAACTGACAAGTATTCCAAGAAAAATGCTCTTATTATTGACGAAAGGTCATTAACAATACATTGATTTATTCCTACAAATAAATGTATTCGGTGATTCAAATTATTATACCATACTTGAAGTACCATACTAAAGCCTCGCAATTAAGTCTGAATTTTAAGATATCGATCATGGCATGTAAGGTGATTTTTTGCTACTTTACGTCTGAAACATGCAGTAATATTTTTTTTAAATTTAAATTTTTTTTTTAAATTTTCTTTTTTAATTTTAAATTTTTTTAAAGCCTTCTTACCTGCAGTACTGGAATACATCGGTTGGTTTTGTGTTGCTGTAAATAAATTAAAGAATAACTGAACGTTTATTGTTTTGAATTTCATTCAAAATGTCTACTAAAACCGTAAATAGCATCTAATTTATCCGAGTTTAATCAGGAAAACTTTTCTCTAACTTGTTTGATAATTAGTTACCTTTCAGTTTGCGTTTGCAAGCAAATGGCTTGTATTGTCCACAGTCCACATCTCTCCAGGCAGCGCGACTTAGTACAAGCTCAACGCATGACTTAGAATCTGTTGGTAAGCAAAAATAACTTTTAGTTAATAATATTTCCTTACCATTCTAGTTGTTATTGTTGTTTCTTAAGCTGCTGCTGCCGTTGCCATTGTTGCTGTCCCGCTGTTGCTACAGCCTTTTCCTGGGGAAAACGAGGATGGAGCATTTACCCCAATAGGGGTGAGGGATGTGAAGTGGCTGTACAAATGCTATTGCTACTGGGTTTTTTTCCCTGTTTTTGTTTAAACAGGAAAGACTGCATAACAGTCTAAAACTCTTCCTTTTTATTTTATTTATAAAAAAGGAATGCATTTCCCCCTGACTTTTATCAGCCCAGACATTGTTTCAGGGTTCTTATCGATAAAATTTGAAGTTTTTTTCAAACGTTATATTTACGGTAAGAACTTTATTTCATTACGCATTACCCTAAAGCTGGGGCCTATAGCACGACAATTATACAGCGCTTTTCCATCATACGCGAGAAAACGTACAACAGGTTGCTGTCGCGACGAAGTAGGTTTTGGTCAATCAAGACATTAACATTTCATTCCATATGTACGTGCCCCTGAGAACTTTGTCTTATCCCAAATGCCATAGAAACACTTTGATTGACGTCCACCAAAACCTTATTTTGTCGGCACAGAAAATTGTACGATTTGGCGAGTGTGATTGGGAAGCACCTGAAAAACGTTATGGTGGAGGGCGGGAGAGGGGAGAATTGTTTAATTCTTACTGTTATTATCCTTCGGATAGCCAGCATCCCATCTGGTGACAAGGTATGGACTTTGATCACTCCAGTAAAACAGCTTGCTTGATTCTCTGTCATTCAAACCTATCCACATTGAATTTACAGAGCTCGCTAATGATTTTATTCTATTGTCGATGAAGATTCTCTCCTTGTTTGACACGATACTCAACAGATCGCCATCTTGACTCCTGCATTTAGCACGTGCATCTGAAAAAAAGATTTAAAAAATAATTAAATACAGGACTAATCTCTCCCCTAAGGAGGGCTCTCGTAAGGTTCGCTGCACAAGCTCTTCTTCCTGCCGAAAGCGTTTGCTCGTATAATCTAAGATCTAGCCATAAAATTGTTCGCCATAAAAGCCACACTAAAAGGTGCCAGGCAAGTTTTATTAACGCGCTTTTTTGTTTTAGTGTCTCAGCTTAATTTACAAATGTTTAGGGGCTATATGTATTTTTTTCTTTTATTCTTCTTATATCATATTTTATTGTAATGTTATAGTGTGATTCAGTCGAACGGCTGTAATTCTGTTTGTGATAAACTATCTATCTATCTATCTATCTATTTACACACACTACCACTACATTTTTACACGCACAATGCTTAACACACATGCTGATTTTTAGAAAGGAAATACGCAGATTCCAATAGTTGAAGGTTAAGAAAGGAGCAAAACTATCGTCGCAACTAAGAGAACAATACACCAAACAAATCCAACTGACATAAACGATTCAGTCGAGAATCGAGCCCGCGACCCCAGGGATGAACCTACATAGTGGCGAGGGTCCGTGCCCAAACCCAAATCCCAAAAATGCAAATTGAGTTATCATGAATATTTAGAAATAAATGAATATAAGTATACTAACCTGCCCACATCTTCAGGATGTTTGTATTAAACTGGTAACAAGTGTTGTCTGGTCCTTCCTCCCACCCTCTAATACACTTGGATGAGGATGCTAGCAATATGCAAAACGAAGTTTTGAAATAGAAGTAACATAAGAATAGAAAAAATAAAGAAACGAAACGAAACGAAAAGAAAAGAAAAGAAAAGACAAGAAGAGAAGAGAAGAGAAGAGAAGAGAAGAGAAGAGAAGAGAAGAGAAGAGAAGAGAAGAGAAGAGAAGAGAAGAGAAGAGAAGAGAAGGGAAGGGAAGGAAGGGAAGGGAAGGGAAGGGAAGGGAAGGGAACAAAAGAGAACAGAACAGAACAGGAAAGAAGACAAGAGAAGACAAGAGAGGAAAAGAATGATTGAACACTTGATGTGTAGTTCCTAACTGATAAAATACTGACAGAGAATGCTTGATGTTTGATTCTTTGACATCACATTACCTTGACCTTCACATCCATAGATTTCTACCCTCATACAAATATTGTTGCTCCAGGTCTGTGGGTAGATCCTGATAAATCTACCATTTATTTGCTCATTGAGCATCATGTCTGCTATGGTATCTGCATTAACATTTCCTGTGAGTTCCTGTTTGAAGAGATTTCTGTAAGTAAAGTATTCATTACAGGGATGGTGGAAGCTAAAAATCTTGGGGGGGGGGGGGGGCACTGAAATATTATATTTAACACTATGTTATAATGATTGCTGTTTTGTTTGACTGCAGACGCATGCCCTGTAAAACTATGACTGAGAACCAAACTTTTGATGGGGGCATCCCCCCCGGCATTAAGAGCACATTTTAATTGGGAAACGTCCCAATAGACCGTTTCTGCTAACGCATTGTTTTACCCAATTCAAATGTACTGGGAATACTTTTGTCCTTTCTAATAGTACATATCATATCCATATCAGTGCTTCACTCGAATTTTGAATGGTTAACCAATCAAAAACTGAAAACCTTTAACAACAATGCTCTACGTACTTTAAATTTCTGTTTTGGAGTTTGGCCATAGGTAATAAATGTGAGTCCATCATTTCCATATGTGATGTAAAACGATTTCACAAAGTCAGTAGACTTTGGTCGGCCTTGAAGAGCTAGATGAGCAATACGTCTGTTGAGACCCAGGTCTATCTGCAAATATTCACCCTGAAGTAGCCAAAATAGACAATATCAATCATTTACTAGTATTAGTATCATTAGTCTATAGAGAAGCTAAGGCCATTGAAAATGGGGCAAGGCTGGCATAGTAGTAGGACATGAGTGTCACACCTCTTGGATTTGATACCTTGACTCAGAAGTGGGTATAAATTGTTGGGTATATTTTCCTAGATTTGAGGATCTTTCTCCAGTTTCTCTATTTTTTTTCCTTAGCAAAACCCAACATGTAATTCCATCTGCAGGTTCACCACACCCTGACATAGATCATGCTGAAGGTTGTCTCAGGGTATATCAAAAAAAAATGAAGTTCAATTAAGTTTAAAAGATTGTGAGAGATAATGCATGGCTGAGCTTCAAAACATTTAGTCTATAGAATCAGAGAACAAAATCATCTTATTTATATCCCACTTATGCAAATTTGACATATTTCTTTTTTTTTTTCCTCTTGCAAAGAAGTAAAGATTCCCAAACCTTCTGGTTGTTAGCAGCACACCAAGATCCTGTTAAACTTCCAGAGGGTTGAAGCATAAGTCTTGCTTGACTGGGTAATGAGTTGCTATCTCTACTGCTTGATGCACTGATCTGAGAGTCTCCTATTAAGTAGTTTGCGAGGCCAAATGGTGCATTGCATTTCATGGAAACTGTAATTAATTAAAAACGTATAGAAAATAGAAAATAGGTTTTAACTAACAATTAACACTAAACCAGCATTGACAGTTTTTCATTTCCATCCCAATTTTCCTCTCTCTGCAATTATACAATAATTAGCAGGGGGGTGTGTACCACTTCCCCACCAAATCCACAGAAACAGCAATCCCACCATGAATTAATTAAATTTTGGTATCTAAAGCAAACTCTAGGGGAGGGTGGCACATGCCCCCTCTCACTATGCCAGCAACAAGGTCCTACTTACCCCTTGGCATTTTACAGACATAAGGGTTTCTATTGGTACAGGAGGTGGTTCCCCATGTTCCATTCTGTGAATTGACCATAAGCTGTGAGCAATCTCTGGTAATTCCACTCCAACCAGTGCCAGGCTCATATCTTCCCCAGTTCTTGTAATCATAAGCAGACCTATCACTCCATACAAATGATCCTTCTTTGACAACATCATTCAATCCTATCCACACATTCTTAGATTTTAAGTCATTAAGCTGGTTGGTCAGGAATAACTGTTCACCAGATGTGTGGATACTGACAAGATCTGATCCCTGGATTAAACGGCAGGCATTTACAGCTTGCTGCCAAGTTAGTGACTGCCCTGGGTGGGTGTTCAACTGATAGCAGGAGTTATCATAAGGCACCCAGTTAATGGGACACAAGTTTTGGCCTAAAATGTTGTAAAAAAATAGTTTTAGTGTTTTTGAAACTGAGACAAAAACATATGATGTAGAATTGATAAAAAACAAGATTAGAAAGTTAAGGACTAGTTAGGCAGGGGCAGCAGCAGAGCACTTTTTAAAGTAGGGGGGCAGGCTAAGGAGCACATTGAGGGGGGACTAATCTCTCCATAACCAAACTCAAACTAAGACAAAATAAGATTAAGATGTCATTCTTCTAAAAAGTGTTAGAATGGGTTAGGGGGTAAGGGGGGTGGAGAATTGGGGGTAGGGAGCTAAAGCCCCCACAGCCAACCCTGTTAAAGACTACATCATATTATCTATTTTTCTATGGTATTTGTTACTGGTCATATCATTCTTTTCTTACCATTTGGCTTCTCACAGATGTATCCTTTTGTAAAGTCACAATAGTCATCATTCCAGTATCCAGCTAAAACACCATTGTATATTGCAATGCAGTCTTCATTACCAGCATGGTCATTAGGTTCTCCAGAGTACCAGTTTGTGTAGTTCTTGACAGTCAGATCTCCCTCCCATATGTACATACCTTCAACAGCACGATCATTTAGACCAATCCACATACTCTATAAAACAAAATTAACTAATAAACTAATTAAATTGGCTACACAGGCTAGAAGTATTGAACTCACTACCTACAGCTACATGTATATAAAGGATGGCTAAAAGACAGCTGCTCAAAGTATGGTTAGACATGATGTTCACCAACAGACTGATCAAGTCATGTGACCAGTCAAGAGGACTAGCCTAAGGCTAGACTACATACAATAGCTCACCATTTGTCCCGCTTCAATGCAAAGTCATGGCTACCTTTCAAGATGGCGCAGGGAACTGTGAAGGGGACTATTGGCTGTTCATTGTTTGTTTAATATACATAGTCTCAGTGGCGGATCCAGAGGGGGTCGAAGGGGTCCACGGAATCCCCCTTGAAGGCTTTATCTTTTAGGTAATAGAAATTTTTATTTTTTATTTTCAGTCCGCTATCCTAAAAAATCATGCTTTCTGATTAGCTGTTTCAGTGGGCGATATTTTGTCAGTATCTGTCCGCTCGCTTGGTCTGGTATCCTTTGCCGCTAAACAACAACACAAAACGATTACAAAAACAAGTAAAAACAATACAGGAAAAAATTAATTAGTTATTTACCGTTCTAAATAGTCAGTCCAGATAGGGAAAAACTGTGCCCTCGGTCTTGAAAATGGACCTCGGTCCGCATATTCAAGACCTTGGGCACAGTTTTTCTCTATCCAGACCTCCTGGCTGGTAAACATGTCTTATATAAATTTTAATAAAAAAATATTAGTAGTTTTGATGTTTGCTGTTGTAATGTTTAATTTACCTTTAAGTTCCATTACTAGATAGTAAATTAGGTGATTAGAGCCAATTTTTTTGTCAAACATTGACTAAACAAAAGATAATTAAAACAGTTTTAGAAACGGAACCCCCCCTTTGAAAAATCCTGGATCCGCCACTGAGGCTTACATGTGATATCAAAAAATTATCAATATGGTAATGTTAAAGTATGACGCAAGCTCAAATGTATGAGATCCAATCAGCAATGCAGGAATTGCTTTATCTTAATGCTAAAAGAGGATCATGCCGGAGAAACAAAAGCTTGCAAACACATTATCTTTGGTCACAGTTCTGAATGAGCTTTGCGCTGTAAGCCAACTATGACATAATGTAATGATGATAATGATGCTTGCCTGTGATATTGTTTTCATGGTGTATGTAATATAGTGCTGCTCATCAGAATCATCAATCTTCACCAGATAACCACCTGACTGATGACAATCAGTTCTTGCATCTACCCATTTACGTTTAACCAGGTTAAATTTATAACATGAGGTTCCATAATGTTTCCAGCCCGCATCACAAAACAGTGGAGCTATAAATGAAAAAGATATGTAAATGAAATGAGTAAAACTATAGATTGTCCAAACCTCTTTTCTGCTGAGTCATAGTGTACGTCGCATGACATTGTCCTATTATGTAGTATGCAGGCATAGAGAATATTGGGTATCCATTGAAGTGGAATTGAAATTCACAATTTATTTTGAGAACTGCAGAACTGAAATTTGATGTGAGAGTCTTAACAGTACCCATTTTGACTGGTGTGAAGGAATTGTTAAGGTTCTGACACACAGTGCAACATTGCATGCAGCAGGAATGTTGCAGCATGTGTCTACACCAAACTTGTTGCACACAAGGTTGAGTGCAACAAATCTGAAGTTGAATTGAGCTCTACTCTTGCAACATTGCGCGCAACAAATTTCACCATGTGAACATGGCTGCAACATTACCTGCAACATTTTGAAATTTCCAGCCAATCAGTTTGCATTAAATTAATAACTGCTGACCAAATATCTTAACATGGCAGGCTGCATGACACAAGCCATGTTGCATGATTTTGTTGCAATGTGTGTCACCTCGATTCAAATTTGTTGCTTGCAATGTTGCACTGTTTGTTAGCACCTTTATGGCATTTAAGTCTAGAAACAATGCTCTTGTAGCAGTTTTGAAAAAAGTTGACAAGTGCATTTTCTAATGTGTGATTTTTATTGATACATTATAAAAATAAAACTTCTATATTCTTATGTCATCAAAGCAAAATGTCCCACTTTAAATACTTACTTAGTGTCGTTGGTGGCTGTAATGTGGGTTGTGTTGGAATAGGCACACCTTTAAACAAAAAATATATAAAGATGAGAGTATGTGGACCGTGTGGCACTAATGAAATAGTCAAAGATATAGAAGTAAGTTATAGTGCTTGGGAACGAGGTTATTCCGGGCGAAAGCCCTTTGAATTAAATTCGGAAAAATTAATTTCCGACCTCGCTGGGATTCGAATCCACGACCTTCGGAATTGTACTACTGATGCTCTTCCAGCTGAGCTAGAGGTCAGACTGAGAGCAGGCCGGGGTGAAATAGATGTTAGGTCGCGGTAATTATGATTCAAAGATGAGAGTATATGGACCGCGTGGCACTAATGAAATAGTCAAAGATATAGAAGCAAGTTATAGTGCTTGGGAACGAGGTTATTCCGGGCGAAAGCCCTTTGAATTAAATTCGGAAAAATTAATTTCCGACCTCGCTGGGATTCGAACCCACGACCTTCGGAATTGTACTACCGATGCTCTTCCAGCTGAGCTAGAGGTCAGACTGAGAGCAGGCCGGGGTGAAATAGATGTTAGGTCGCGTTAATTATGATTCAAAGATGAGAGTATATGGACCGCGTAATAAAAAATATATAGTTAATTTGTAAATTATTGTGCATCATTCAAAATATATTTTGCTACACAAATATCCTTCCAGTTATAAGCCCCCTTTCCCCTGGTTATAAGTCCACTTCTGGTATTTTAGTTTTCTTTGATGCAGGATTGACTGGGAAGATAAAGAAAAAGAAGAAAGCTTTCCTCTCCATTCTAGACCTGTTTTACTGCAATTCATAAGCCCTCCATATATATAGCCCAGGGCTTATAACTAGGATTCTAGAGTATACAACACATTAATTACCTGATTTTATCTTACAAATGAAGCCATACAACTTCTTACAATCATCATCATTCCATTTGCCATCAGAAAAGAGCAGCTCCACACAATCTTCATTGTTCTTAAAGTTATTAGGTTCATTCCTCCTCCAGTTTTTGTATACACCTGGATTAGAGCCATCAGTCCAATTGTAATTGGATTCATTGGCTCGGTCATTATAACCAATCCAGAAGTGATCATTACTATATTTCTGTATAGAACTAGAAATAAAATTTTGTTCTGCCTGGCTAGTTATGCTTGCAAGATGGCCCCCAAATGATTGACAGGTATTCTCAGCATCCTCCCAGCTTTTGCCACGTATAGTTAAACTTGTGAATGAGAATTTGTAGCAAAAGCTTTGAAAGTTATTCCAACCTTGTGGACAATTATTGTCAGCTGCAGAAGCTAAAAGACGAAAGAAATTTAAGTTTAATTTAAATTCTTGTTCGAGGACATATAAAAACATTGTAAAAGCGACTATGCGGTGAACTAGAACCTTCCATTTACTTATATTAGCGTGAGGGAATTCAACAAACTTAATAAAAAGTTCCGTAAACTTCTTTTTTTTTCTGTTTGTGGTATAAAGAAATTTGTTGCAGTATTTTAATATTAAGATATGCAAGATTTAATTAAGAGAAGATTTAAAGCAGGTCATAAACCAAAAGAATAAGCTTAGTTACTCTTAATCCTTAAGGCGACTGCCTACTTTTGGAAATTAATTTGACCCTTTCTTTAAAACTTCGATTTTCTGAATTAAGATTTAATGCTGATTCCAAATCTGGAAAGAAAAATAGGGTGTGTCGAGCTCGTTTTCGAGATAATCAGCATTTAATGGAAGCCTATGCACGAGCTTTTGGAGTAAAAATTTCGCCAACGGAAGTGATTAGAAAAAATTTAAATTTATAAGATGATAATCATTGCAGTCTATATGGTCGCACAAATGACAGCTAGTCAATCATGCTACAATAATACATGAATATTTTCGACAAAAAGACAAAGAGATACATTGATTTGTCATATTTTGTAGTTTCTGTGCTCTCTAAAAATTTCAGAAAGTCGAACAAAAATCCCTACAAAAATCTATTTTTTGATGTGTTGCTGATTTAAACTTTTTCTAACATGTTGAAATAACATAGATTTTTGGAAGTTTTTTCGAATGAGCTATTAAAAAATATAGAGTCCCGTACAAAATGTGAGGGTTTCGCCCTGTTGAAGCTCAAAACGCGTATGGTTCTTCAATAAAATCTTGTAGATTTTTCAGCGGTTTTTGAGCGTTCGCTCATCGTGGGCTCAATTCGAACGTTCAAAAGTAGGCAGCCACCTTAACCGAAATTTGGCGCCAAAAAATTCGCGTGTGCGCACTCGACCTGTGATTGGTTGGGTTTTGACATCCGGTCAAGTACTACTAGTAAAACCTTATCTAACCTAACCTGGAATGCTTGTCTAATTTATTTGGATTGGTCGAGCTGTCGTCGAGCTGAGGAAGGTTGGTTAATTCGAATTTTCTAATGCCATTGTAATTGTGGTTTAAAAGGGTTTTAACAACAAAAATAGCTTCACGTAAAAAAGATAACTCTGTCCTTCGAGTGTGTGCAGAAAGGCGCGCCTTAACGACCACTTCCGGTCAAGTCTTAGTTCCATATGGATTTTATTCCTTCACACATTTCGCTCTTTGTTATGGCAAAATAAATGTAAAATAATACAAATTTTATTAGGAACTTCAATATTCTTAATATACCGGAATATGTTTGACTTCTTAATCAAAAGGTAAGAGCACTTGGATAAGCTAAAAATCTAGCCATTCAGTTTGCATTATAGTGTAGTGAGACTGTCTATGATTATAAGCTTATAAATGAATCATTCAAGCCATGTTCAAGCAAAACTACTGTTGAAATTATATCTAGCTAAATATTTAACAAAGTATGTAATGTGGTCTATACCGGTGAAACAGTGCTCGATGCGTAGGGATGCAGAGCAATAGATATATAGTAAAGATTGGATTAAAGACGAGACATGTTCACTGTAACTCCGAGTTTCGTGCTTACGCACTCATCAGACAGACTTTAATGAAACATATTCCTATATTACTGTGATATTTATATACAAGAGGTGTAATGATTATTTACAAAAGAAGTATTGTTCGGAAAGGAGTTAATTAGCTAGGCCTGGATCTCTATTGTTCATCAGATAGAACTTGTTTTCATGTCGGCATTTGGAGATCAATTCGGATCGCTTGTTTAAAAGGGTGCCGCAATACTTCTTTTGTAAATAATCATTACACCTCTTGTATAATCTTGTAATATCACAGTAATATAGGAATATGTTTCATTAAAGTCTGTCTGATGAGTGCGTAAGCACGAAACTCGGAGTTACAGTGAACATGTCTCGTCTTTAATCCAATCTTTACTATATAGCTAAATATTTAAAGATTTAAGACTTTATTTACCTAAGGAAACGAAAACTAACTTGACTTAGAGGATTTGACAAATATTGTTATGCTAATGTCCGACTTCACACTTTAGTCATACATAGGTACATGGCTCATGTCGTCTCGATCAAGGACCAAAATTAGGGTAAATCTACGTTATTAATCAATAAAAAGTAAAGATCATAGTGGATCAATAATAACAACAAAAACAACTAGAACATATTATTTAGACGGGCTGCGACAAGAAGTTAAGGACTTTGGGGGAAAAGCCAGCTTGAAGGCAATGTAATCCTGGAGATCATGACGTCGCGTAAACAGACCGCGTACAGAAAATTTGCATTAGTTCAGCTACGATATACCAGACTGCGGTAACTTAAAAATGAAATGTAAAAAAGATTGTAACAAGTGAAGAAATCAATTTCGAAGTTATGTAATAAAGATCAAAAGATACGCCTTGACATGTTACTTTTTTAGCAAGCCGGTGTTTTCACGAGTTGGGACGGAGTGCAATACAACGCAGCTCTGAAATCTACAAGTGCTTACCCATTCCGTAACGCTTACCGTACCAAAAATCACCTAGTCTTCAGCAATGAGTATCTCTATGCAAATATATTTCGTACTTACCTAAACTGAGAGCAATCAAAAAGAAGGAAAAAGTAGCTAAGACAGCCAAACGGTCCATCGCTCACACCTCCTCTGTAAAACCGCTGTGTCTGGTGTTACCTTGTAACGTCTTGTGACTTACAACAAAATGCATGTGACGTAAGGTCGATAAACAAGAAATACGAAACCTAGTGTAACAGTGATATTTGGGTTACATGTGTACTCCTTGGAGGACTGGGAACCAGTTACTCGCCTCATGAAGATTCGTATGTTGTTTGATAGAATATCTTTTTATTTAGAAAAATCAGAAATAATCTTTACCAGAATAAGCCATCCGTTGATTTTACAATTACCGATACATGAAGGAAGTCTTTATTTGTTACCTTCATAGTTTTCACAAAACAACATATTGTTTTTATAAGTATTTTACATGATTTGGTCGAGTGACTCTCGTGTATTCGCTCCATGTACTCCATTGTTTACTTGACTCTAGTTTAATCAGTAAATGTAAGATATTTTTAGAGTTACTTAAGGGATAATTACTCAGACTATCTTTTCCGCTTTATTAGGTATTAGCTGGCCGCCATCAGGGTGAGATAATAGTTTATTTATTTTGTAATTTCCATAATTTAGCTTATTTGTAATTTATCAGTCATTCATACGAAGGATTTATTTGTTAGTCGCCTAGACTGCAATGGAATGTATTTTGATGTATTTGGTATTAATACACCCTTTGTAATAGTCCTTTAACTAATGTAAATTATGGATATTTTAGGTTTCTTTGTCTATAATAAACGATTGACATAATGTTGGAGTTACCTGCCTTACACTAGTATGACCTAACTTTCTTTAGAAATCGGGAAAAACTACTTTTTAACAAGAAGTTGACCAAAGTGTTGGCAAAATCAAACTTTTCTTAATTTTCGTTCATAAAAATTATATTTTTATTGCCAATAAATATCCAATGTAATCATGTATTTTATCATCATATAAAAGGGATTTATCTAGTTAGAATTATTATTAAAAAGCGGTCATGGGTTTTAGTGAAAAAAGTGGGAAACACATGATATAATTTACAGATAGCTGCAAAAATAGTCATAACACACTATTACTCCACCAGATTACCGTTCTTGTAATTTTCCATATTTCTTAGTGACCTTCTATCATTCTCTCGTTCATTCTTTCATTCATTCTTTCTTTCTTTCTTTCTTTCTTTCTTTTTCCTTTCTTTCTTTCTTTCTTTCCTTCATTCCTTCATCCCTTCATTCCCTCATTCATCCATTCTTTCATTCGTTCATACATCCTAAAGTCTCCTTTCGTTCTTCAAATTTTTTTTCTTTTCTGAGTTTCTTTCCTGAGTTTCTTTCCTGAGTTTCTTTAACGCTGGGTTCACTGAAGCCTTGACAGCTGGACTGGAACGGCAGACCAACACTCAGGGTCTTAAAATAACTTGGGGAAAGTTAATGTTTCAAGTGCTCATCGAATGACCCCTTTACATGAATGTCGGTCCCGTTTATCCACACTTCCTCAATACCGCTAACCAATATCGGAGGGACGTAAACTGTGACTACACCTCATGCTGACCTGCTCTCATTCAAAACCCATTGTAGAGCGCCTTTGATCATATTCATATGGAACAGAGCGCAGTATAAATCATAAATAAGATGTCTTGGAGTTTCAAATGATCAGATATCATATCTATCGTTATTATAGACAGTCGATCCCCAAATCTTTCGGTTGCTTGGTTACGGCCGTGAACTATAGTAGGTAACTCTAGAACTAGGTTCAATGTGCACAGAATCGAACTGGCTGTAGCTCGAGCTCTCAGCAGCAAGACTGGGAGCACAGACTTGCATCATGGTGTTCATTTTACATTGCGTTGCTCCTTTGCTCTTTATGTTGCTCGACTCAGGTAAGTTTATAATAATCTTACCAGGAATGTGTTTCTGCAAAAACTTCTAGTCTAGTGTCCCGAGCTGTGGACCTCAAAACGCCCACCATTGTTTCGCACGGAGGTGGTACCAACCTGGGATTAAAAGAACAAGCCTCGACAGATTATCGTGCATCAGTCATCTCCGTCACAAAGCGTTTTTACTTAAAATAGTTTGTACAGCGAAATCGGAGGAAATACGATAATAGTTTAGATGGTTTGATTAGCAATTTCGGGACTAGCAATTCTTATAAGGATTGTCAAAGCGATTGCTTCCTCATTTTAGTAACGGTGCTCGTAATGTGTATTCTGGACGTGTTTGCAGTATATTTTGTTTTCGATATGGCTTTTCATCTGGGTTTTTTCTCAAATTGATTCTAGCTTAGCACTCGGATACCGTGATACCGTGACTAAAGTTAACCTAATTAAAAGCGCGTACAATAATAGCATTAACAGTTTTCTGCCTCTAACATGATCAATATGGTCATCTAAAGAGTGCAACTAGTTTGATTATTTTGAACACATAACTTAGGTGATTATTAGTTTATTTTCTCAAGCAGAGGCACGGTCCCCTCCGCGCATGGTACAGAAGAATCGAATCCTTAGGCTTGACGTCACTGAAGTAAGCAGCACATTGAATGCTGTTAGCTTAGCTATCCCGTTCAAAGATATAAAAACAAGAATCTTTGCCGAGTAAAACATGTTGAAGGCATACATTATTTGAATGGTTTAGTTCAGGTTTAATTCTGTTTTATTCGCTTTCTCTATCACAAGATTTGCTCTGCATATATTTGCATACATGTGAAACGTAATACGCGCGGTCGAGTTCCATGGGTGAAGAAAACATTCACAGGTCAAACTCGAACAATCTTCAAAGCAAAATTGTGACCTTTTTTTTTTAAAATATGCATTTTATTTCGCTTGCTAAAAATATGCTAGGCTCCATTAAAGTGAGGGGAACGCAGAAGAAAAAGGAACAGATCAGTCGGTTCTCCTTTTCCGTTTCCGTCCTTTTTTGCTGGGAGGTGCGCATTTTATATAAAAATAACTAAATAACTAAATAAATGGGATTTAACATTGGCATTTCTACAGAGTAGCTTTTCATCCACTGTAATTCCAATATTGGAATTTAGGAGTTGATTTTTTGCGGAGCGAGGAAAGCCGGGAACCCGGAAAACTCTCAAAGCACAGGAGATCAGAACCAACAAACAACTCTACTCACATACGACACCGGGTTCACCTGGACTCGAACCCAGGTCGCATTGGAGAGAGGCGAGCGCTCTTGCCGCTACGCTACCCATGCTTCCCGTATATAGATAACATAGAATACCGGTTTTAAGCCCTGGTTTGTAAAAGGTTTTTTGATGGGCCTATGACCTGGAGGGCTTATATTCGAGGGAGTTGGGCTGGGAGCTCATAACCGGGAGGAAAAAGAGTACGGGATTAAGAGGAGCCGTGATGAAGCGGGGACCTTTTAGCTGGAAGTATATTTGCGTTAGCAGATTTAGTGGGCTTATAATCGGGAGGGCTTATAACCTGGGGGCTTACAACCGGGGGGGGGGGGGGAGGTTAATAACCGGTATTTTACGGTATTTTTGGTGTAAGGGAGGGGGAAAGAATGGAGAAGGGTAAAAATGAACCAGCTATTTACTAGCCCCCGTATTTACTTTATTTAATTAGTAGATAGCTTGCATAGCAAAACGGGCAGAGGGGAGAAAGAACAACTGGGGGAGTGGACTGTATCTAAATTATTCTGCTTTGTTTTTTATGCCAGTCGGAGCTCAGAGTTGCCCGTCAGGCTGGGAAACCAACACAGACAGCTGCTACAAGTTTGTGGCTCGAAGTTTGACGGTGAAAGGACTGACTTGGGAGGACGCTGACATTAAATGCCAGTCCTATGGAGGGCATTTAGTCAGCATCGCTAGCCAAGATGAGCAGAACTTCATCACGTCCAAAACAAGACAGTTTGTCAATGAGCATTTCTGGATCGGATACAACGATCGAGCTAATGAGAGCTACTTTAACTGGACAGATGGACTCAAAGGGACGAATTATACCAACTGGAGGAAGGGAGAGCCCAATAATTTCCTCAAAAGGGAAGACTGCGTGGAATTGGTGTCCGGTACTGGTTATTGGAACGATGAATATTGTGCCTATGAATATAGCTATATCTGCAAAAGACCCATAGGTATATTTATAACAAACACCCTTTTAATGTTCTTACATTGTGCTTTGCTTGAATGTTATACTCATATCACTTATCAATTACTTTTTCATTTCAGGAGCTCCTTGGCCAACCCAAGGAACTGTTATACCTCCAGTAACATCAGGTGGGGTGACTTAATATTTCATATGCCTATTAGAAACGCTGTTGGAGCCAAAGGAAATGGTGATGGACGATAGTTCATTTCGTGACGGGAATGAATCATTGGTATACATTTAAACAAGAATCGGATCGATGTTTTTTTAGGAGGTTTCTTCGACTGCTTGACAAGCAACACTGAATATCTCAACACTAAGCACTAACGTGTTGTTAACGAGAACGAGAAGCAGAAACACAGGTTATCTCATTCTTTCTAGAGACCTAATTCCTATCGTCTTTATCCTTTGGCTCCGACGACCTTTTCCGGAATAGTTATATGAAACAAGGGCGTAGGGAGGACCTCAGAGAGGTGGGGATTAGGGCGGACACCCACTACAAAAATATTTTTATTGCTTTTATTTGTTTGTTTGTGGTTGTGCCTATTGTCCATGTGATGTAACTCAGGGGCGTTCGTTAATAATGCAGTGCGCATGCATTGTATTGACCGGCTGTATCTGTAGGTTCGTGTGATCTGTTAAACATTTTTCATTTCTATAAATCGACCCTTCTTCTTTCCCACAGAGATCGTTCATCTATTGTTTGTATTTCGTTCTATTCATCAGCTCCTATCTACTGCGGAGCGGGATGGGACAGCTATGGAACATCTTGTTACAAGTTCTCCACGGTTGTAAAGATATGGAGGGAAGCTAAGAAGGATTGCCGTGAGTCAGGAGGTTATCTTGTGAAGGTGGATAATGCAGACGAACAACACTATTTGTCTTACAGACTACGAATGTTAAACCAGGTAAAACTACATGAGCCTTAAGGGTTGTCACATACTCTTTCATTGAGCGATGCATCAGACCCACTGATGTACCCATAAGATAAAGAAAAACATACTTAAAGAGAAAAGAAGAAAGAAATAGAACAGAAAAAAAAGAAAGTTTATCCGACACGGTACGACCACGAGAAATATCTAAGTCATGCGCGACAACCCTTCATTACCCAGTGGGAATTCACAATAAGGGATGACACGGTCTGGCTTTGTTTCTTTTACGTACGAACTGTCATATCTGCTTTTGTATCTCTCATTCGATTATGTCAACCACACGTGGTCCTTGAAAAATATCGTTTCATCATCAATGTTCGCTCGAACAACCACAGCGCTCGAAACTTCATATTCTAAAATCCAAAATTTTACATAAAAATATTCTTTAAACTTGCTCTTAATCATACAGCCTATGTGGATTGGTCTTACTGATCGAGCTGTTGAAGGAACGTACGTTTGGATCGGTGACAAATCCCATGTCAACTACACCAATTGGTTTCCTGGTGAACCCAACGACTTTAGCGGAAAAGAAGATTGTGTTCAAATCTTAAATGGTTACTGGGGTGGCTTTTGGAATGATAACTTTTGCGGTAAACCAAGAGCCTACATTTGCGAGAAACCCTATGGTAAGATGATGGATGTGCAGATTCAGTATAATTTGTAATATAGCAGAGTTTTGAATCATTGGAAAACATGGTATCTGATCACTCTCAAATCACTTCCCAAGTCAAGCTTCGTAATTCATATTTTTGTGATAGCCGTTTACATGATGGCGTCGTTTTACTACCACTACCAAAAGGCTTAGCGAATTTTCTTTCTTATTCTAATTTATATTGCTTCATGAGAATAGTAAGACAATAGACCCTTTCCGAGTTCCAAATTACCGCTGTGTTCTGTGTTTTACTCAGGCTTAGCCTCGATTTTGTGTAGAATATTCACGCGTCTCAGTCAAGGTCCCTCAAATTTCAAAGCGTTTGTATTGTCGGAGTTGTGCATTCTTTACTTTACCGTTGGTATTTGTGAATATTTAAACACTGATGCGTGGCCTGAGTAAATAGTCTGTAATCAAGCAACAGCGATAATTTGGAACTCGAAATGGGTCTATTGGTACTAATTATCTGAACAAAAGAAAGTGGGAAAGGGATCTTGGTAGTCGTCGGTAGTAAATGACGCTGTAATGCAAGCGACCCATTGCAGATGTAATTTGCGACTTGGCCAGATCGAGGAAGTAAATAATGAATTAGATCAGCTAGGAGCACATGGAGGAAACTAAATTGTGGCATACCATAACTGATTGAAACATTTGTAATTCTATTTAAAAACATCTTGCACTCCGACTGTAAATCCCTTTTCACTTGTAGGTAAAAACTTATGTCCGGCAAATTGGGTACCCTTTAGTGACTCGTGTCTGCAATTCAATACCCACCCCGCTCAGGCTCGAACCTGGAGTAAAGCAAGTGACTCCTGCAAGAATAACAAAGGGGCTGAATTGATTAGTATTCACAGCCAGGAGGAGCAGTCACTACTGCTTCAATTACTCAATGATTTGAGAGCTTCGAACATCTGGCTTGGCTTGAATGACATTGCAAAAGAAGGGCTGTTTGTTTGGAATGACAGGTACTCATTAGTCTACCAGGCTCCTTTTGTTCTTTTCTTTTTTTTCGTTTTGCTATTTTGTTTTTGGTGTTGTGTTGCGTTGCGTTGCTTTGCGTTGCGTTGCGTTGCGTTGCGTTGCGTTGCGTTGCGTTGCGTTGCGTTGCGTTGCGTTGCGTTGTGATGTGATGTGATGTGATGTGTTGGGTTGCGTTATGTTGTGGTGTGGTGTGTTGTGTTGTGTTTCGATTTGTTTTGTTTCGATTTGTTTCGTTTCGTTTGTTTTGTTTCGTTTTGTTTTGTTTCTTTTCGTTTTGTTTCGTTTTGTTTTGTTTTGCCAGCTTCTCTATGGTAGATATGTCTTTGGTTGTTACGTTATCTTGTGAATAATCGAAACAAAGAATTGATAAATCTACCCTGCTTTAACAGCGACAAGAGGGCGAGATCAAGAAATCTCTGATGTAAAAATATTGACTTTGAAACGAACGGTCTTTTTATCTTCTAAATTGATAGATCTACCCTGGACTACAAGAACTGGTCACCCAGTGAACCAGGAGGTGGTGTTGCTGCTGCTAATAAAGATTGTGCTGTACTAGTGACTAGTACTGGAAATGGTACATGGGCTACAACAAACTGCTCGTACATGAGAGCATACGTTTGCAGAAGGAATAGAGGTCAGTTGATAGATCCCTAAAACAACCTCTGGGCTGAGATTACAAGTCAGAGCACAGCTAACTCTCAGATCAAACCGTGAAACACCCCTTTGGGCTGTTCAAAGTCAGGGCATGGCTAACTCACAGATCAAGCCCTGAACAACGTCTGGTCTGAACAACGGCAGGGCTGATCAAAGTCAGGGCACAGCTATGTCGCAGATCGAATTGGAATTTAGCGTGCTAGGTTTTGTGGAGGGAGGAAAACTGGAGAACCCGTGGAAAAAACCCGGATCAAGGGATAGACTTAATAAACTCTGCTCACATGTGATGTCAAGTCCTGGAATTGAACCCAGGACCTCCGTGCACTTGATACCTTTATTTAATATTTTTATTTAAATGGGATAGCTTAATACATTGCTCAGCTATTAATGTTCCCTTTCTTTTTCTCCCAGGCTATGATCAGTGTAATTCCCCGCTCGGCATGGAGAACCTTCAAATAGCTGACTCTCAGATCACCGCTAGCAGTTATAAAGATTCATTATCAATACCTTCACAAGCGCGTTTGAAATTGCAGCCGTCTAGCAGTACGTCAGGAGCTTGGTGTGCAAAAAATAACAAGAAGGTATAAGCAGTTTTATGATTTTTATTCCAACAACGTAACAGTCCCTTTCACAGTTCCCTGCGCGCGCTATCTGTAAAGGTAGCCGGGCTCTTGCATCAAAGCAAGAAAAATGGTGCGCTTGCAATTACAGAGACTTTTTCAAACACCTTGGACAATAAATCGCATGTTTCTATCATCGTTCGTCTCGCTTCGATGCAAAGGCACGGCTACCTTTCAAGATGGCGCACGGAACTGTGAAGGGGACCTTCTCAATCCTTAGTTTTCAATGTTGTTCATGATTGGTAATTTCAGGATGAATATCTACAAATTGACCTTGGCCTTATCAGACAAGTAACGCATATTGCAATCCAAGGCAAGCCAAAGTCAAGTGATTTTGTTAAAACATTTTATGTGCGTTACGGAAATGACGGCCAATCGTTTATTACCTACGGTGAAAATGCAACGCAATCTTATGAGGTAAGTATGTAGAAATGTAAAGATTAAACTAAATCAAAATTTGGTATATAGCGAAATGAAATAATGAATGAATTTTTAAATTTAATCTTTTATGAATAGCTAAAATATATACAAGCACAAAGACCTCTTTAGTCTTCGAGTAATGTTTTTGCCATTTCAGACTATACGCTTGAAAAGAAAGAAAATATCCCAAGCTATAGAGGTCTATTACTTAATCGTGACGGCGCTTTGTCCGAGCCTTTTTTATTATAGATGCGCAGTGAATGTGATTTCTACATCGATGTACGCGTACCCTGACTGTGTCGTTTCATAATTCACTTGAACTCCTATGGAACCACGTGATAGAATTTTTCTGTTTTGTGCTTGGGAATAGTAGTATGGAAATATCCAGTAAAGTTAGACAAAAAATAACCTTTTGCGCGCTATTTTTTAAATTATCATTATTGTTTTAGACCCTAAGGGGCAGCACGACCTCAGATGCTATAGTCAACATCATGCTTTCAGGAACAATAAACTGTAGGTTTATTAGGATCTACCCGTTAGCATGGAACAATGCCATCTGCATTAGGACTGAGATATATGGATGTGAAGGCCAAGGTAAAAGATAACTGATTCTAAATAAAAAGACCTAATAATATTTCAACTAATTCATCTTCGTGCGATGTCTGTTATCCATTTCAGACCACGTGTCATTCTCTTTTTTGAGGCATATCCATATTCATGTGTCTTTTCATACGCAAACGTAAACAAAGAAATCAACTCTAGATGATGACACGTGGTCTGAAATGGGAAAACATTGCACCAAGACGCAATAGGTATTATAAGGACAATCTCACAAACTCTAGTGGAATTACGACAACTTTAAATTTTGTTTATCAGTTAAGATTCTTAGGTATTTTTTTTCTATAATTGTAGCTTCTTCGATTAAATGCAAATCAGGATGGGAAGAAGGACCAGAAAACACGTGTTACCAATTCAACACCAATCAACTCAAGATATGGGCAGGTCAGTAGCGTAGGGGAGCTTTTCCTATGGAAGGCATTAAAAGTTGCAAGATAGGCTTGCAACTTCTTATTTAGTAACATATTGATTAACATAACTTATCTACACACATAAAACCAATCTGTGACGTGGGCAATTTTCATATATGTGATGACCCCATATCCACTAGGTAGTTTATGCCATAAACATCATTCAAAAACATAATAGACAGATAATCATAATTCCTAACAGATCCTAGCGGATTCAGGAATTGTTTTAGAAGAGGTATGACTATTACGGGTTTTACCAGAAAATATCAGGTCTTATCCTTAGTCAGCAACGAGACTTGAGACAAAAACTGAGAGATTTGAGACAAAGGGGGGTAGATATCACCGCTGCATCCGTTCCTAACCTCAAAAGTTAAATGTCTTTTTTTTTTGCTAGACGCTCGTGCCACATGTACTAGTCAAAGTGGTGATTTGTTGAGTATCGTAACAAACAATGAGCGGATCTACATTGACAACAGATTAAAATCTCTAGTCAACTCAGTGGGCTCCATGTGGATAGGGTTGAATGACAGGCAGTCGAACCGATTATTTTACTGGAGTGATCGCAGTCCATATGTGGTGACCAGGTGGGATTCTGGTTATCCTAAAGACAAAACCAGTAAGTAAATCAAACTAGCTATGATTTTGTTAACTGCCGCCGGGTACCCTAAAATGACTAAAAGTCAATGAAAGGAGACCAAACTGATACGCACCATCCAAACACATTCACCAGTACAGCCACCAAGGTGCTGAAGTGTTACCAATGGTGCTGCAAGGGCTGTACCTAGGAGAGGGGGCGGAGGGCCCCGGATTCTCCCAATATTTTTAACGACCTCGTTTGCTTCTGGTATTGCTATGCTCCTTATATAGTTTGTTGGCCCAGATTGTTCCCCTCAAAAGAATTTGCATTGCTACGGCCCACCATGGAAATCTGCATGGCCGAACGAAACATCGATGTTGCAGCAATGTCTTAACCGCCACCCGGTTAGCTCAGTTGGTAAGAGCGTCGGTCTGTTGTGCGGGAGGTCGTGGTTCAAGCCTCGGCCGGATCAACACTCAGGGTCTTAAAATAACAGAGGAGAAGGTGCTGCCTTTGTAATAATATCTGCAAATGGATTAACCTTTACGTGGATCGGATGACCACTTTAAATGGTGGACCCGTCTCTCCACGCTTCCTCATTATTAACCAATATCGGAGGGACATAAAAGAACCAATGAGGACGTAAAGAAATCCTGGCAGTTACCACCATTATTGCCTACTCCTCATACTAACCACCTCTTGTTCATAACACTTTGTAAAGCGCCTTTGAACATATCCATATTGAAAAGAGCGCTATATAAATATCATTATCATCATCATAAGCTCAAACACCATGTAGAAACTATTGGCATGCCTAAAATACATGAAAGCCTTAGGTGTTGTGAGGTTTGCACTGATCTGAGGCTAAGCTAATGATTACAGCTTACTTACTATACTTTACATATAGTCTATACATTAGAACTTCAATACAATTAATGTCCTTAGTAGAATCATATTCTATTATCCAATACCCAGGATGTTTGACTCCTTTTTCCACAGATGCTAAATCTTGCGTGGAGCTGGTACCCAGCCGCGCTGCGTGGAGGGATGTTGACTGTGGACAATACAAGCCTTTTATCTGCAAGAAAAAACTAAGTTAGTAGATGTAAAAATATTTATCACTTTAATCATGTAATAAGGCGAAAAGCAAATTCATCCCAATGCCGGTGTAACTATATAACTATAAATATATTAGCGAAATCAGATTTTTTTGCCGTTACGTGATTGTATCCTGAAATGGCATATTGATTCTCACCCGGACATTATTCCCGAGCTCGTCCAGGTAGCGTAACCATGATAACTACAGGGAGATATATAGGAGGGCTAACCTACCTTATTATTCTGCTGTGATCATTCATACATACATGCATATACTTTATCGTGTGGGCATTTTAGCATACCATAAGTAGTATGCTAATCGGGGCCAGTTAAGAAGAGCCACGGTCATTCTTAAAGAAGAGCCAATATTCGAAAACCGGCAGCCCATTACCCGAATGTTCAGCGATAGCCTATGTCGTAGCACATGGATCCCAGTGCATTGTGATGGCAAATATGATATGTGATCTTTTCATGCAACTCTAGCGGCAATAAAAAATCGAAATATAACTCCGGCTGCTACCGTATTTACATTACCATCAATCTTTCATATTCTAAAAAAAGTAAGGGTGTCACTCCGAAATGGTAAGCAGTAGTAGTTAGCATAACCAGACTCTCTTATCTTTGCCGTGTGGACTGACACTGATGCGTTATCTCTAGACTGATTGCTATATATATTTTTTAATAATTTTATTCAAAACACTAATCTTTACATGATTTTGAAAATCGGTAGGTACTCCGCACGCGAAAAAGTATCCCAAAACAAGTTGTAAGTATATAAGCTATTTCTCTTTATTTTCACTTTACTGATACGGGCAGCGCAAAACATTCCCAACAACATTTTGAGACCCATGGCGAGATGTCTTCTGCTAACCTCTTACCCGTTGACTCTGAAGATGACCATGACCATCAGTGCTCAGATTGTGGAAACATTAGTCACTAAATACCAACAACGTTTCTTAAAAGGTCTTCTCAGCAAGACCGTCGCACACAACACTCATCATACGATAATGGGTTCAAACCCTTCCCTTTTTTCAATTGGGTCCCTTACCTGATGGATGTTGGTCACCACCAGCAACAGTCTTTCTAAAGATAACTTTCACTTAGACCATCAAACTCAACCCTCATCTAACGATCCTTGGTAAATCCTTAACTTTATTGATGATTTTATTTTGTTTTTGTTTTCAGACTGGATAAGTGGAACTGACGCCTACTGGCCCTTAGACGCACTTGTCAACGAAAAAGCATTGGGTACTACCCCTGCGCAAGTTTTAGGCAATGTCACTAGAGCAAATGTTCAACAGAACACCAGAAATGTCCTACAGTTCGGGAGTTACAATTCTTATCTTGCCGCGGGAGACTATCCAAATCAGTGTATTGGCGATGCTGATGCCTGTAATGCTGGTCTAAGTGTGTCGTTGATCGTAAATCTTGATGCTCCTACCTCGACTTGGGGCTCACGCAAATTCCTGGTGGATTCCATTGGCGATAAGACTTGGGCAACATCGCGTGGTTTTGCTGTGTACGTCGAGCAGATGCAGATAAAAGTAATGGTTATGACTACAACGACAAGTTGGTCTGTATCAGCTCCTATGAGTAGAGGGGCGTGGCATCACGTGGTGTTCACCTGGATTCCGAGTGGATCGGGGTTGATACTCTATATTGACGGCAAGAATAAGTACGTTAAGTACTAGACTGTAGTAAGATGTAAGGCGTTTTCTTTATGCATAATTGGTGGATGTGAGGAATGGTTGGTTAGATGCATTAATGGATGACAGGATGGAAGGATAAAAGAATGAACGGTTGATTGTCGTATAGGTAGAGAGGTCAAATTAAGATAAATGTGGTTTGGGTTCCTGATAGATGAATGGATTGGAGGAAGATGAGAGAGGGATGCTTGGATAACACGACCTTGGATGATGATGATGATGATTGTGATGATAATATCGATGATGATGATGATATTGATGATGATGATGATGATATTGATGATTATGATTATGATATTGATGATGATGATGATAATATCGATGATGATTATGATTATGATATTGATGATGATGATGATAATATCGATGATGATGATGATGATGATATTGATGATGATGATGATGATATTGATGATTATGATTATGATATTGATGATGATGATAATAATATCGATGATGATTATGATTATGATATTGATGATGATGATGATAATATCGATGATGATTATGATGATGATATTGATGATGATGATGATGATATTGATGATTATGATTATGATATTGATGATGATGATGATAATATCGATGATGATTATGATTATGATATTGATGATGATGATGATAATATCGATGATGATTATGATGATGATATTGATGATGATGATGATATTGATGATGATGATACATGATGTTGATGATATTGATGATTATGATGATTGTGATGATAATATCGATGATGATGATGATATTGATGATTATGATTATGATATTGATGATGCTGATGATGATTGTGATGATAATATCGATGATGATGATGATATTGATGATTATGATTATGATGATAATGATATTGATGATGATGATATTGATGGTGATGATGATGATGATATTGAGAATGATGATGATAATATTGATAATCATGATGATGATATTGATGGTGATGATGATGATGATATTGAGAATGATGATGTTAATATTGATAATCATGATGATGATATTGATGGTGATGATGATGATGATATTGAGAATGATGATGATAATATTGATAATCATGATGATGATATTGATGGTGATGATGATGATGATATTGAGAATGATGATGATAATATTGATAATCATGATGATGATATTGATGGTGATGATGATGATGATATTGATGGTGATGATGATGATGATATTGAGAATGATGATGATAATATTGATAATCATGATGATGATATTGATGGTGATGATGATGATGATATTGAGAATGATAATGCATAATGGTGATGAACGGTTTACATGGATGGAAGCGCGGGTTGATTGAGAGAACGTTTGTATCGTCCTTACGATGTTTTCCTTCTTGTTCCAGGGGTTCTGACTCATCAGGTACAACACTCATTCCAACCCACGGTACAACAAATAACTTTGCTTTAACAATAGGAAGCAAACAACCGACAAAACTCAGGGTGTGTTCTTCATGCGATCGCTTGCGTTTTGGTATAGAGTCTTGGATACTTCAGAAATCACAGACATCTTTATTTCAGGTAATACACACCTTATTGCCTGTAGTCTGCCATAACACATCTATCAATTGCCGCATTACTCAACCTCGTGTTGTTTAACTGTCGTGTAGTGTTTTCCGCACGACCTTCCTTATTAATTAAATAACCACGTGTTATATACTGATTTACATATGTAAATAATAATAACACAACATCGTCAGTGTTAAGCTCAAGTAAATACATGCATACAATTATATATTTGACATTTACGCCTCGTCCTTAGTGTTGCAGAGCACCTGAGCCATGAAGACAATAAAACAATAGCCGAGAACAATGAGTTTGAAGCTAAACAATACCCTGCAATACAAAAACCCTAACGCAGAATACAATACATCTTGCAACACCAAGAAAGACCCACGATTACTCTTAAATTTCATAAAATGCAATTGCCCTATTTCATTCTCACGTTGTATTATTTTTGTTTTAAATATTGTTTTTCATCTTTCTTTCTCCCATATAAAGAAGCTGTCAAGTCATAGCTAGTGAAATAGAGCAATTCTTTTGAGCGTTTTCTTCTTATTATTCTTATTATTATTATTATTATTATTATTATTGATAGAATTTGGGAAGTGCCGACTTGGTTGGAAAGAATATGGTCAGTATTGTTATCAGTTCAACAATAACAAAAGAAACTGGCCATCAGCACGTACTCAGTGTCAAAACCAAGGTGGTGACTTGGTCAGCATTACTTCCCCAGTCGAGCAGGCCCACATTACCATGGAAGTTAGTTACTTTGGCTTGAGCACGTTTGCCTGGATAGGTAAGAGAGTCTCTTATAACACACCCTATAAGCCAAGACAATTTCAGAACCTCCGACCACTTACTTTACGTGTGACAGTGTGCAGGTGCTGTGAACTGCGTTACTTTAACCGTGACAATGTGCCAGTACTGTGAACTGCGTTACTTTATCCGTGACAGTGTGCAGGTACTGTGAATTGCGTTACTTGAACCGTGACAGTGTGCAGGTGTTGTGAACTGCGTTACTTTAACCGTGCCAATGTGCAGCCGCTGTGAACTGCGTTACTTTACGTGTTCAAGTCCTATTACCGTACTATCAGCAATCTTAGATATGCTTGATTGGACACACTTAACGATATGGCGGCCATCTGGATCGCAATACAATGTGTGGCATCCAGGGGGCAAATAATACGAAACTCTATATATTTTCCGTCATCTTCGTTTTGTTTTCCCCCCTGGCAAGATGGCCGCCGTATCGTTGAAGTAGCCTATTAGATCCTTGCGCTAATGTGTTGACCCCTGCCTAAGTTGTAAACTGTATATATTTTCATTATTATGTTATTAAATAGGTCAAAGTTAAATACATGAATAAATAAATCTTATCGTATGTGACTGGTCCAGTAGATGTCGTCAAAACCCTTGGTAAACTTATATTCTTTGTGATGTTCTGTTTGCAGGGTTTCATGACAGATCATTAGAAAGTGTGTGGGAATGGAGTGATGGTTCTCCAGCCCGCTTCACAAACTGGTACAACTATCAGCCTGATAACTGGTTCACGCACGGAGAGGATTGTGCTCATACCTACCAGGAATTTTATCGAGTTGGACGCTGGAATGATATCGACTGTGGTACTAACATGGCCTACATTTGCAAACGAAAAAAAGGTGCGTCCCTTGGAAATGTCTTTCTCATTCCTTCTTCCGAGAGAAAAGCTCGTTGAAATAACAGAACTGTTGATATCAATCGTTTTTCAATTTATTTTGAATATTTCTGTAACTATAATTTCTTTATTCGTCGTTTTTGTATGTTTGACTGTTTCAGAATACTCTCCTTCTGGAGGAGTAACGCCAACTATGGGTATGTTATCAAACCGAAAACCTCTCTTATCATCCCCAATTGCATTCCATCCATCTCCTTCAGTTGTACCTTGTGCTATTTCGACTACGAAATCGTTTTAGATTGGTTTATTTATATGTCGCTCAAGGACAGGGTCTTTACCAGGGTATCGATTTACTCGCTACCTTCTCGAAGAGTTTCTTTCTGTCCTTCGTTTTGGCTTTAGATCGATAAGCCTGCCGCTCAATCCTACGAAGGGGAAGAAAAACAACATCTGCTCGCAGGGTATGCACTCGCTTCTTACCTCTGGGTATATACTTAGACTGGTTTCGTCCTTAACACGAGGTATTTTCTCCGGTTCTCCTCTCTCCACAAAATTTAACAAACTAAATTCCAATCTGTGAATTAGCCGTTCTCTGACTTTGACCAGCCCAGAAGTTAATTGTTGTTCCAGGTATTGATAAAATTTGAATAGCCCACTTCCGAGATATGCTTTGCTTATCACACACAAAGGTTCAGTACAAGGCTACGTGCGAAGTTAAATTAATTATTTTCTCTTGTCCTGAATCACTAGCAAGACATATGTCGGAAGCAGGTTATTGATTCTCCTTGCTCGTACTAGGTCCTCGTCGAGTAATCATATGTGAATGGGCTTCAGACATCCTCAGTTGTCCAACATCTACTGTGATATCAGTCCAAAGTGCTAATTATGGCAGGACAGATCCAGGGCTCTGCGGTAAAATCAGTTTAACCACCTGTCGCTTGAATGTCACGCAGAGGTTACAACACATGTGTGACGGACAAGCTTTTTGTTCGGTCCGACCGACAAATGCTCTCATGGGCAAAGATCCTTGTAAAACTATAAGAAAGTATCTTGATGTGACCTACGTTTGTGAAAAAGGTACGTCGGCTTTATCCTTTGTCATATGATAATGACTCCAGTGATTTCAAGCGTTCGAGTCCAGTGATTTCGAATTTTTGAGGGGGGGGGGGGGGGGGGAGGATCCAATCGTTTACTTCATACAAAATTTACTTCAAACCTGTGGTTAAACAAAGTTCTAGCGTAAGGTGAGAATATTTTTGTTCAGTTCGACCGCCAAACGGACCGCCCCCTTCCCCCTTCCTTCCCGCCCTTGAAGAACGAAAATACTTGTGTGTCCTTGTGTAAATAAGTCAAAGGTCCTTCGTGTTGAATTTTGCAAACAAATAAAGAAAGTAGGGGATGCAAGGAAGGAAGGATGAGAGGAAGTATGGGAGGTAAGGAAGAAGGGAGACATCGACGGAGGGAGGGATGAAGGGGCGGGGAAGGAAAGAAGGGAAAGGGAGGAAGGGGGAAGTAAGATGGAGACGAGGAGGGCAAGAGAGAGGAAAATATACGAAAAAAGAAAAAAAAGAAGAAAAGGATATATAAAGAAAAGAAAATCATGAAGGAGGGAGAGAAAATAATGTGATTTAAATATCCACGCATGAGCGTACGTTGTCATGTTGTCCACGTAGACTACGTCGTGCGACTTATACATACCAGTTTTGAAATTTGCATTTATTCATAAAGGATCCGTGACTACTCCTGGTTGTCCTGAAGGGTGGCTAAGGTATCCATCAGGCGCTGCGTGTTTTGGTCTCATGTTGGAAAAGAAAACTTGGTTTGAAGCGCGAGACTCGTGCAAAAGTTACGGTTCTATATTAACCACCATTAATTTTGAGTAAGTCAATTATTCATGTTATACATTAGACCGATCCGCATTTTAATGTGATTGTCTCGTGATAAAGCTTTGAAATTCTTAGAAGTTTAAAAACAAACTTTTCCCCATCTCTTTTGACTTTCGGCTCCCAAACACATTTTTCTAACCATTCGACAGAAATCATGTTTCGCCGACTATTTGTTATAGTTTTCCTATAAGTAAGCTATATATGGTTTCTTGTAGAATTTATCCAATCACTGCAACACGCACTTACGGTACAATACAGCTACGAATTTACTGGCACTCATATTTTTCCCAGTCACACGAAAACTGCTCTAAGCTTGCAAACTTACTTTCCGTTTTTAACACGATAGACTAGTTAATTCACTTGTTACAAGTCTGATGATAAATCATGGGACGCTGGTGATATATGGATCGGCTTCAACGATATCGGGCAACGTGGGGTCTATCGATGGCTGGATAACAAGCCCGTTCGATACACCAAATGGTGGAATGGTGAACCAAACGACAGAAACTCTAATGGTAGTTGTGTACGAGCCACCATGACGTCGAGTAATAGAGATCAGATGTATTGGGTAGATAGTGATTGCAACCTTAAACTGGCTTATGTCTGTTATAAATTTAGAAGTAAGTAGTAAGACTGGGTGTTCAGAGGCGAATACAGGAATTTTAGGCAGGGGTGACATTTACAAAGGTTTTGCCAAGAATCCGAGGAAAGGAACGGGACCGTTACTAACGATGTACTGAGACATTTGATCACAAAGGGGGGTGACTGTTACTAACGATATACTGAGACATTTGATCACAAAGGGGGGTGACTGTTACTAACGATATACTGAGACATTTGATCACAAAGGGGGGTTACTAGACACCCCTTTTACCACCCCTGGATCCGCCCCTGTTTGTGGATAGTCTTGGGGAGATTCTAACCTTGAACTGGCTAAAAGTACACCTAGAGATTGAGTGTAGCTAGGGGATTGAGCGGAAAGGTTGGAAGATATATAATCGTGTAATTAGTTATCTTAAAAGACTGTCATGATTCCCTTTTCTTTTTCATTGTCAGGAAATGTTACCAAACCCACACCTGCACCAACAGTTAGTAAGTATGAAAAGTATTTCACGTTTGATGTACAAATAATAATTTTTGTAGAGTCAAAAAATCCGGGACTTGAAAAACCCTGAAATATAAAAACAGAAGTGACGTTTGTCTGTTTGTCTAGCAGTATTTGAATGCAGTATGTTGAATGTCTGGTTTATTCTGTCTCCACAGTACCGACTACCCCGTGCCCCGCTGGTTGGAAAGCATATAAGATGGGCTGTTACAGACTATTCATGCAAACGTTAGTGAGAACCAAATGTCTATTACCTCCACCCACCATCCCCTTCCCTCCCAAATCACTTGGTTAACGGTAACTGACTGATTCTTGTTGAAACCACAGGAGAACATGGACAGTTGCTCGTGACTCTTGTCGTGCATACAAGAACACAGCCCTCATCAGTATCCATGATACTGCAGAGAGCGTATTTGTGCAGGGATTGTTGAATAATACAGTAAATGCATGGATTGGTCTGAATGATCGAGGTCCTATTGCAGGTACTTCTGCCGAGTTAAAATGCATGCACCTCAGTTATTTTAGTGTTAGTTGCCTAGGGCATGATTCAAACTCACTTTCCTTCCCATTCTTGGTTTGCATGTTACGTCATAGCCGCCATGTTGGTTGACTACACAAAGCATTCCTTATTAAGCCTCTAGTGTTAGATCAACCAAGATGGCGGTTGTTTCATTGTTTTTTTATATCTCAAGGGATTTTTCGGTCACATGGTGGCACTCCAAGAATACAGAATGCTTGTATAAATTTCACGAAAGCTACTATTTTATTGGCCTCTATCAAATGAATAAATTAAGAACTAATGGCTATAGATGCTGTGACGTAAGCTATTGTCATTACTATACCAACCAGAGATCGATTTGATTTGAGGACATACCGATAAATTACGTCAGCAAATCACGCGCGCGCTTGAAACGTCTGTTTTTCCCACTTGTTTTTCGTAGTAAAATAGTTAATTTTCTGAGGCAAAAAATGACAATTTTCTTCATTTCTTCGAGGGGGAAATCTTAACCTAAACCTAACTTAAGGAAAGTGTCTTGTCATGCGCAACCCCCAAACAAAGAAATAGTACTCTACGTCGTCTGCGATAAAAAACATTATGTCCAAGATATAGAAGTAACTTTTTTTGATTGCTAATGTCTTTAGGTCATGTCTGGGCTGATGGGAGTCCTGTAGATTTCACCAAGTGGGGACCATTAGAGCCTGACAGTCATTCTGGTCAGCAGCCTTGTGTTGTGGTTATCGGTACAGGTTACTGGTATGACGTAGGATGCTATTCAACCAGACCTTATATTTGCAAAATGAAGAGGCGTAAGTAACTTTTTAGTCCAATTGAATAAATACAAGAATATTCTAGATAACGTTCACTATAGGGCTACAAGTGTTTGTCGATGTAACTGTCCTTCAATCCATTCATCCATTCAACCATCCATTCACCCATTCATCTATCCATCTATCCATCCATCCATCCAACCATTCCATCCATCCATCTATCCATCCACCCATCCATCAATCCGTTTTTCCATTCGTCCATCCATCCAACCATTCCACCATCCATCCATCCATCCATCCATCCATCCATCCATCCATCCATCCATCCATCCATCCATCCATCCATCCATCCATCCATCCATCCATCCATCATCCATCTATCTATCCATCCACCCATCCATCAATCCGTTTTTCCATTCGTCCATCCATCATTTATCCACAGTTTGTCTGTTTAAACTTCCATTTGTCCGCTCGTCCATCCATGTATTCGTCCGTCTTTCCATTCAAACATTAATCCATTTTGTTTTCTTCGTACATTCATTAACTTATGCAACACGGTGAAGTTAATTATTTTCTTTCTTTCCTTTTTTCTTTTATGCTGATGTGAACATCTATTAATTAGAAGTTTTCATTTGTTTTACAGCTCGCACACCCTTGACCACAGTACGACCAACACTTGCTCCGACTGAGCCGCCCGCCCGTAAGTAATCTATATTCATCCATTATATTTCCTTTTTTAAATATTTCTCTTTTTAAATTCTCTGGTTATATTATTTTTACTAGCACCTGGTACCTGTGACTCAGGCTGGAGGTATTGGCGTCAAATGTGTTATCATTTTAGTAACCAAACCTTGTCAAATCTTCGATCATGGTTCGACGCGAGGACAATGTGTAGACAAGCAGGGGGAGACCTGGCAAGCATTCTTAGTGCTGCTGAAAATGCCTATATCTATTCGGTGTTTCGAAAAGAGTAAGTTAAGTGGAATAGAATTTTAATAGACCCTTTTCGAGTTCCAAATTATCGCTGTGTTTCTTGATAACAGACAGCTCATTTACTCAGGGTTAGACTCGAATCATTGTCTAAATGTTCCAACGGTAAAGTAAAGAATGCACAACTCCAACAATACAAACACTTTGAAATTCCACAGACCTGCACTGAAATACGTGAATATTGTGCACAAAATCGAAAATAACCCTGAGCAACAGAGAACTCGAAATTGGAGTATAAGCCCTTTGAACTAATTCCTCACCTTGGGTTCAAAACAATGAAAATTAAATGTTATATGCATTAAAAAAGAAATTAGAGAGTTTTTTTCTCCCCGCAAACGGCAAACGTGACCACTGTTTTCATAGTTTTCCTGTATTTTACTTTACCTTTTACAAACCTTCTCACCAAGCGCAAATATTCTTTTGTTTTTCTACTACTTGGACTTTTTTGCGATTCTTTTTCAGTAATTTCAGAGATTTTTTCACTGGTCAACTGACGTTTCACGTTTGCCGTGAACGTAAATCTAAAACTCTCTATTATTTTGTTTTCAACCCCGGATTGAGAATTCAGTAGCGCAAGTGAACTATGAATGGTCCAGGGAGCGAACTTAGCATTAGATAACTAGTCAAATATTTTCCTGGTGATTTTCTCTTAGATATTGAAATTCGCTGATAAATAGCCATATTGCATACTTGAAATGTTTGGTAAATGTTTTTTGTTCAAATGTGTATTTTTCCTGCTCCTACAAAACCATATCTGTATACGTAGAGCCATTATTGCTTGTGAAACCCATTATTTCATTAGCTATGTCTAAGGAAAGTTCGCTCCCTGGATCCTATTTTATTACCAATAACCGGTATTATAGTCAAACCCGGTCGACTATTATCAATGCTACGTTCTGATTGGATGATCTACTACCAGGCTTTCTAAGTTAAATCCTATTACTGTAATGCCGGCTTTAAAACCAAAACATTAACTTAAACAATTCAAAACTCGTTTGAATCTATATATTTAACCAATTAGTTGAATTTGACTAAAACAATTAATCCTCTCGCACGTCGTGGTCTATGAGTCAACAGCTAGCCCATTCGGGCTTGAGGACTAATTCCTAAATATCGGTCATTTCGATATATTTTCTAATTCCCTTTTTATAAGTTATACAATGTCTTAATCGCAGTAATGTCAGAAATTCGCAAAAATCCAGATTTGTTTTCCATATGTAATTGCTTGTCTTTTATTCTCAATCCATCAAGTCTATTTTTTTCCAGGTCAAAATTCGAAGCAAATCTCAGCTCCTATTTCAACTTTTGGGACCATTTCCCTTTTGTTACATTTCAGTAGTGTAATCCCCTCCCATTCTATACCATGTGTTATTCCCTAGATTATCATTTCTTTGTTTAACTGTACGGTTTCGGCGCGGATGAGAAGATACATTAATATGTATACCACTCGAACCAAGAATCGTATTCTCAAGGGAATGACACGTGATCTGAAATGGCCAAACATTACGGGTAAATGACCTTACTACGGCTGATTCTACTATTAACACAGCAAAATTTGTCTTTTCATTGATATATACTTATATATTTTTGACAAAGATATCGTTATTATGGTCTTTGGATTGGCCTAAGTGATCTTGGTACGGAGGGTAGTTACGAATGGAGCGATGGGCGCCCGTTCTCGTACGCAAACTATGGTTGGCGGGAACCCAATAACTACCAAGGACAAGAGGATTGTTTACACTTGTGGAAGTGGAATGGAAAATGGAATGACAACCTGTGTAGTAGAAGAATGCCCTTCGTGTGCAAAAAACATAACAGTAAGTATACTGTAAATGGTGTCAGCCAGAAAATAGGCCCTTTGAAGCTCAATAATCACGTGCTGATTAATTCAATGAGAGCAAATGAATGAACATCTTCATTCCCGTATACTGGTGAGCAAACAAAATTTCTACAACCTGTTACGTTTCGTAACACACTGGTTACACATCGTTTCATTCAGTTCTTTACAAGTAGCTATAAGAATTACCAATTTGAAACGAAAAAAAACATTTTGTCACCAGTACAGACATGTGACCGTTAACTGCAAAGGGCCTATTCTATTGAAAACTTGTGATGTCAGATGATGAACATTTCACACGAGACAGGAAATGACGTCAACTGAAACTCAGCACTCATCACTGACACTGGTGAAAAACGCACTGCGCATGCGTTGGAAGAAAAAAACAAAATGGCGAACAATAGCAATTTATCACATCTAAAGGTATGCCTTATTTTAACTGACAAGGCTATTTCTTAAATATTCGTTTTGGAATTTTACAGATATTTTTAGATTTCTTTACATAGAATCCGAGCATGTGATTATCTGCAAATTAGCCATGCTGGATGTCGACGTCGGGCCGCTAGTGGGGACATTTTCAAAGATAATTTTTGATTTTGTATAAACAAAAGTTTTTTTTGTATAAATCAGCTGTGTATCACAATCGAAATTATCTTGCTATTGCGAAAAGGAAAACCTTAAGTTTTCAGTATTTTTCTTAAGTTTTGCGATTTTGTAAAACAATCAAAACACTGGCATCAAAAATATAAGTTGCCCTTAGTTACGCTACGCCATCTCCGAGTGTGCGCAGTACGTTTTTCACAAGTGTCCTCATCACTTAAAATAAAATATCACTCGCGCTAAATGACGTATTTATAACAAGGTGAAATTCACAAATATTTGATATTGTGTTAGGGCGTTGCCGGGACCCAAGGAGTACCCCTATCCCCCTCAGGTTGGAATGTTCGATATTGAGTGTTCGTAGAGTGTTCGTAGTGATTAATGTATAGACTCCTTGCAGCACTTCAGAATGCAGCTTAATTTGCAGGGCAAAGCAATAGGTTCCAATTCTCAGGAGATTGAAATTCTTTGGTCTTCATGTCCCGCTCCAAATTGATCTCCATTGACACACGAATACGTTGCTCGACATATATGCAAACAACAGTACACTTATTTCTGAGTTAGCTTTTGTACTTTAATATACTTCAAGACAAACTCCAGAATTTCACTTCCAGATATAGTTGGTACAGTGTAAGCCCACCCCTGCCCTAAAAACTGGCTCCCGTTATATATTATTTATTTTATTTTTCAATTTCTTCTTATATTCCTTTCTTGGTAGATACCTATACTCCCCCGTCAACAGTTGCTCCCACACCAGGACCTGGTAAGTATACCCTCATATCAGTCTTGTATCTTGGCAATAGATAGGAACTAGTAGCTATTTATCAATTAGTCCTTGAGCTTAAGTTAAATTTAATGTTTTGGTTTTCAAAGCCGGCACTTTTCGCTACTAGGAGAATATAACTTATAGCCTAGTAGTAGCTCATCCAATCAGAACACAACATTCATGATAAACCACGTGCACTAGTTAGATTTGACTAAAATATACATAGTAGTATTTATATTTATAATAAAAATAAGAGATATGGTTGTTAGGAAGGCTGTTGAAAACATCCCACCTATGTCTCAAAAGCAACTTGTTTCTTAGTACACCAACAGGAGCTGGGTTTTTGGCTTCCCCACAAAACCGGGTTTTTGGCTTCCACCAATTAAATCTCCGATAGGGGCAGACAAACACATTTTGGGCTGGGTTGTTGTGCTATCCTCTACTTTCACATCCCCATAATGCCTTGCGTCTTTAAGGGGTAACCAATCAAAAAAACTGTCCCACATTAAAAGGTTTCTTACTTGAATTTATACTATACCTGCTTTTATCTGTACAATACTGATTATCAGTTTATTCCAAATCATTTTTGCGTGTACAGATCATCAAGAGTTTTGGACTTACAGAAAATGTATTGGCTTACGAAAAAATGTTTAAAATTTACTTTATTTCTTTACTTTTTCCCACTCAGCTTTAGGAAGATGTAATCCAGGCTGGTTGCATTACGATAAAAGTTGTTATAAGTTTATTGGCTATGAAACCCAAAACTGGCTCAACGCTAAAGCCATGTGTGAGAAAGGCACCAATGACAGTACATATGGAGACTTGGTTGCGATCAATAACCAGTAAGACATCGATATTATAATATCTAAGACACGAGAGAAAAACGTCCGTCATGCTCTGTCTCTATTGAAATTGTCCAAAACCACTTTTTGACTGACAAATGGTCTTAAAAATATCAAAACTTAAAGTCAGTTCTTTTAATTCAATTTTGAGTTTTACCCTACTGAGTTTTTTTTTCCAAAACGCATCCCACATGGAAAGGAATGCCTATGGTTGGGTACCTACCAAAGACAAAACGCTTCACACTGGGGTAGCTGATCATAGCAAGGGGTCATTTATGGTGTAGGGCCCGGCTTACCTCTCCCTTAGGCTTCGGCAGAGCTTCCTGATCAGTCTGTAATTCCTCCGGATAGCGGTGTTGGGGCCAAAATCTTCGGCGTAGCCGTAAATGCTTCGCGCTGCCATACGACGGTTCAACATTCGATGTCTGGAAGGTATGGTCCTGGTTATCTATAATATATACATTAATCGTAAGAACCAGTTTACCCTTTTATATCAGAATCAGATAAGAAAGAACTAGACGCACAGACGTTTGGGTTTTTGGCTCCCATGAGATATATCAAAACAATCATACTGAGTAATTTAAAATATTTGAAATATAAAGTGCGCTTATACAGAGGACACAGACAGACACGCTCGAGAAAAATTGTTTTACAATATTTTTTAGCAGCAATAAAAAACGGCTGCTCATGTTTAAGTATCGTGATATAAACACCCTGGAAGCTGAATAGCACTCAAAAAGAAAGAAAACCACTGCGTTACGTCTCGCTTTACAGCTTTACAGCTTCCAGCGTGCTCGTATAACGTCAAGAGACATCATCGCGAAGATTTATTTTTTCCTGTTTTCTAGATACGAACAGGCATTTATCAGTTCCATGATGAAGTCTGACTATAAATTTAAATATGGCTTCTGGATTGGTCTGAATGATATTCATACCGAGAATTTATTCTCTTGGATCAATAACGACCGAGTGACTTACACCAACTGGAATGCTAGGCAGCCAATCAAAAACTGGAGAATGGATTGCGTCGATCTGGTGCCTGGTAATCCAGGGATGGGTCGATGGCGAGTTAGGCCTTGCACTTACAAGCTGAGCTATATCTGTGAAACTGGTAAGAACTGTATAAGCAAAGTCACAGACATGAACGTTTATAATTTGATGTATTTACGTTTTCTCTATTTTTCTTTAACCAGCTGCACTCCCACTTGGACCAACACCAGGTAAGACCAGTCTAAAGGCAAACGCTGTTCACTTTAGTATTATTAAAGTGGTTTTCGTATTAGTGGAAAACGATACGGCAAATTCTTAGCCATACATGCAGTAAAGTGTACCGTATCTTCTTCGTATCTTACCTTAGCCTTAGGCCGTGATTGGATAAATTAGACAATGGGAAGTTATTTCAATTTTACGGCATGTCGAACCGTATACGTACTGTGAGTCAGTACTACCACATGTAAGAATGTTTCCCACTCATACCAAAACCACCCGAAGTCCTTTCCATACGTTCCGTACCGTACCTCAATCTTTGAGTCTATATTGTTTCACACAATTCACAAAAAAAAAATTGTGATCTTTATTCTCGTTTTACGGTCTTCAAGTTTCACGAAGTATAATGTTTTGATAAGAATCTGGAAAATGCGCGTGCTGTGTGCCTCGTAAAGCACGCGCCCTGACCAATCAGGTAGCAAGATCTAAGTCCAGTTATTTTATAGTATATTTATAGTTATATTTTATAGTTATTTTATATTTTTATAGTAGAATTTTATTTAGGATAATTTTGATACGTTCCATACAGTAACTCCTACTCCAAGTGCAGATTGTCCAGCCCAGTTTACAAAGTATGGGGATGCTTGTTACTCCATGTTTTATACCAAGCTGACGTGGAGCGAGGCAAGAGAGGTGTGCAGCAAGTACGAGAATGGGGATATCATCAGCATCCACAGCTCTTATGAGCAAGGTCGGGAGATAATGCACATTTATTTGAAAGCACTTTTCCCTTCTAATATCATAAATTCATGTGTGCGTGTGGTTTGAATCACTATTTTTCGCAGGGACTAAGACTGACTAAGGTCAAACATTGAACTTCACGTTAGACGTACTCATTGAAAACAATAGATAATTAACGACTCTTAAAACTCCAGTGTATGCGGGCTTAGCCTCGAATCCAGAAGTGACTTTTTGTTTTGTTTGGTTTTTGTTTTTGTTTTGTTTTGTTTTGTTTTGTTTTGTTTTGTTTTGTTTTTGTTTTGTTTTGTTTTGTTTTGTTTTGTTTTGTTTTGTTTTGTTTTTTGTTTTTTGTTTTTTGTTTTTTGTTTTTTGTTTTTTGTTTTTTGTTTTTTGTTTTTTGTTTTTTGTTTTTGTTTTTTTACACTGGAGTTTAAAGAGTCGTCAATAAGGTGGTCTTGTCGTATTTCATTAGGTTTCGGCTCATGTGAAGTTCGACTTTTAACCTTAGTCTAAGTTTACCCTATCTTATTCTTCACCGAAAGACCTTTCTCAGTACTGACCGCGAAATTCTTTACGGCGCGGAGAAAAAACTAAAAACATTTTCGTCGATCTGGAACGGAAAGCAAGAGCTTACTTATACAAATCCAACTATTAATACAAAGAATCCATCTTGTTATTTTAAACGAGGATTTCTTTCTCTTCTTTTTCATTCGAAATAGCTTACCTGCTTAGAAACATGATCAACTTCCCTGGTGACGTATGGACGGGTCTAACAAGAGAGACCAACTCCCTTGAATTCAGATGGTCTGACCGAAGTGTCAAGGAGTACACTCACTGGTCACGTGGACAACCGGGACAGCCTGGGTCGAAACAGACCTGTGTGCAGGCCAGTAATACAGCGAATAATGATGGACGCTGGATGGAAGTGGACTGCAATAAAAAGAATGGATTCATGTGTCGCATCTATAAAGGTAATAAATATGGCTTGAAATTAAATACTCATGCAGTATACACCTATTTCAAAAAGCGTTGTCATCGCCAAAGTAAAAGACGGAAATGGTTTCATTGAATACAAAGAACATTGAATCAGCCTCAACACTAAGGTCCATGTTCTTGACGAGAAGAAGAAGAAGAAGAAGAAGAAGAAGAAGAAGAAGAAGAAGAAGAAGAAGAAGAAGAAGAAGAAGAAGAAGAAGAAGAAGAAGAAGAAGAAGAAGAAGAAGAAGAAGAAGAAGAAGAAGAAACACAAGTCATTCCAGCTTTTCTTAGACGTTGGAATGACCAAACTCCTATCGCTTTTCGCCTATCGCCTATTGCCTTTGGCAATGACATATTCTCTTGGTCTGGCAGTATCGTGACCTTGGCATGTCTATGTCCACGCCGTGTTCATACCATGTTCCGGGCATTGGCTGGACATGATTGGATGGAGAATAGATTCTCGTGCAATGTGATTGCCGTGTCATGACCGTGTTCGTGCCGTTAGCTTTTCCAAGTCATACGAAAATTTAATTAAACTGCTCTATGTACACTACATGTGCACTACATGTCCTCACCCCCATGTATTGGTAAATAATATGCTAGTCCAATTCCTAATGACTGTTTTTGCTTTTGTGTCAACAGGAGAACCGCACGTCACACCAATATGTACGTATAGCAGTGTTGTAATGTTTCTATTCTCAGCTTATCGATTGGTAAATTAATCGGCTTTCGTCTCTCCCTTGATTCGAGGGGGTTTCTCCAGTTGCTCGTACTTCAAGTCCTTCCTCCGCAAAACCTAACACGCTATATCCCAATTCAGTCTGTGAGTTAGCCATGCCCTGACTTAGACCAGTGATGCTAGCGCTTATAAATTCAAGGCATTAGAAAAAAACCTAACTGATTGTTAAATTTACTCATGTTTATCATTCATTTCTCCCATTTATTTACTTTTTCATTTCATTCATTTCTCCTATCCATTTACTCTTTCATTTCATTCATTTCTCCCATCCATTTACTCTTTCATTTCTCCAATTCATTTTCCCCATTCCTTTACCGTCTCATTTCTCCAATTCATTTTTCCTATTCATTTACTCTTTCATTTCTCCAATTCATTTTTCCTATTCATTTACTCTTTCATTTCATTCATTCATTCAATTCCCCCATTCATTAACTCTTTCAGTACACGGCACCTGTCTCCCTGGCTTCAAGAAGTACGACAAATTCTGTTACTTGTTTCGCCTGTACGATAAAACCTCTTGGCCAGAAGCGAGGTTCCGTTGTAACAAGGCAGGCGGAGATCTCGTCAGTATTCTGAACCAACAAGAAAAAGACTTCCTTATTTACCAAACTAAAGAACTACGCTTGCCAATGCTGCTATGGACTGGTAAGTCTTGATTAGAACCATGCACCAATGGGTTAGATAGGGTGGAGATTTAATTTCTCTAGTTCCCGACCCCCCAACCCCTCCTCGTAACAAAGGTACCCCCGGTTTAAAAAAATTTACAGCCATATCTATCTGAACGTGACTCAGCAATAATAATGTTACCGTGTACTGCATCGTGACGGGTCCTAGAAAATAATGAATTACATTAGCCTATCACGGCATGGTCACGATACCTAAATAGACGAGCAGTTTTCGAATGACTGTGAACAGCTCACGGCCAGGCGCGTTCGTGACTCGGCAAGGCATACGTTAGCCCAATCACATCGCCCGAAAATTTACTCTTCAGCCAATCAAATGCCCTAAACACGGTTAAATCACGGTGCGGGCACGGTCACGGCACTGTTCGACCAATCACATTGCACGAGAATAGAAATCAGCCAATTTAAATACTAAAAAAGTCACGGTAACGGCACGGCATGCTTACGGCACTGAGCTTTTCACAGTCATGCGATAACTGCTCTATATCAGTGTAAGTCGGTCAAGACGTTTGGGATCATTGCTTTTGCAATCAAAATGCTGAGGCATGTCACCGTCATGATTATATTAGGTACCACACATCCGTATTAATGTACGAGAAAGTCTGCTTTTTAATGTACAAGAAAATCTGCTTACGGTTCCGGCCTTCGAACTTATACAGGTATTCTTGATATTAATTCTTTAAGGTCTAAATGATCGTATTGTGGAGAGAGGATACCAGTGGAGTGATGGGAGCCCTGTGTCATTTGTATCCTGGGCCTGGAAACAACCCGATGACAATAGAGGCACACAAAACTGTGTTGGCTTCAATACTATTCATGGCAAGTGGTATGATGTACCCTGTTCTTGGAGACTGGGGTACGTGTGTAAAGCCAAACTTGGTGAGTGCAATCAGATTAACGTAATAGACTCCTTGCAGCATGTCCGAAAGCATCTCAATTTGGAGGGCAAAAAAAAAGGTTTTCAAATCTCAGGAATTGGCCACGCTAGTGTCAAGTTTAACAATCAATGAACGTATATAATCGTATAAAATATCATAACCCAAAGAAGCGATGTCTTCCGCAAAGGTGGGGCGAGAATAAACACGCCAAACCTAGCCTGCGTGGCGGCTCTAGGGGAGGGTGACTGGGTACGAGGGCGAAGGGGGGAGGGGGAGGGGGATTGAGGAGGAGGCGGATTGGGGGAGAGGGGGGGGGGGGGAAGAAGGAGAGCCTGCCCTCTCCCCCACCCCCTGAGACGCCACGCAGGCTACGCCAAACCTATATATAGATTGACTAAATGCGATCCAACAGGTAAGCCGCAGGGTTAGTGGTGGGATTATTTTTAAAGTGATCTTGCTCGACAGCGAGAATAGTATGCCGTCAGCATAATGTTCTGTTTTATAATATAGACATAAATATTTTACTGGGAAATACCCCACTCGTATTTTTCATACGAACTACATCCGGGACCTCACTGATATATTTTCCATATCCTCACTAGTGAAGATATCGATGACGTCTTTTCCAATGTTTTCAACAAGTTTTTGCTTGTAAATGTGTCTATATAATAAAAAGAAAATTGCCCATTGGCTTAAAGATATGAAGTTTACCTTCTCGTGTTGAAAAATACTTCACTTGTTCGCTGCGCTCACTCGTGAAATATTTTCTCTTCTCGCCACCGTGCAATATCCTATATGTAACTAATGTTTATCATGTTATGGTTTTAGAATGCTCCCAACCACTTGGTATGGCCAGTTACAACATTACAAACTCCCAGCTGACTGCATCATCGCAACTGAACCCTGCCCATGCTCCTGGGATGGGAAGGATAAATGGATCCAGTGGATGGTGCGCTAATGCTTCTACAAAGGGCCAATATTTTGAGGTATGAAAGAATACTACGTGGTTATGATCCCTCTTTCTTGGCCTATCCCTTGTTATGTGGTATTAGTTTTATTACTGAACCTTTAAACTGATTTTGTTTGAAACATTTCTATATGAAGGTTACTATACTTTATACAAAACGCACAACTCTTTGTGTCTTTACCGGGATTAGGCTCTAGTTACCATACTCCATTATATTTATCCGTTTACAATAGGTTATAATACCCCATTATATTTATCCGTTTACAATAGGTTATAATACTCCATTATATTTATCCGTTTACAATAGGTTATAATACTCCATTATATTTATCCGTTTACAATAGGTTATAATACTCCATTATATTTATCCGTTTACAATAGGTTATAATACTCCATTATATTTATCCGTTTACAATAGGTTATAATACTCCATTATATTTATCCGTTTACAATAGGTTATAATACTCCATTATATTTATCCGTTTACAATAGGTTATAATACTCCATTATATTTATCCGTTTACAATAGGTTATAATACTCCATTATATTTATCCGTTTACAATAGGTTATAATACTCCATTATATTTATCCTTTTACAATAGGTTATAATGCTCCATTATATTTATCCGTTTACAATAGGTTATAATACTCCATTATATTTATCCGTTTACAATAGGTTATAATACTCCATTATATTTATCCGTTTACAATAGGTTATAATACTCCATTATATTTATCCGTTCACAATAGGTTATAATACTCCATTATGTTTGTCTGTCTCAGGTTGATTTCAGGAATCAGATGGAAATAACAAAGATCTCTATCAAGGGTATAACGCTGTTCAAAATGTCTGCTTTCGTAAGGTCCTTTACTGTATCGTATGCCACGTATAAGAACCAATGGCAACCGTATAAGGTCAATGGTGCTACCAGGGTGAGTAGCATTTACTCCATTTATATTGGTATACATTGTCTTTTCTCACGCCTGTCAATGAAAAAGAGTTGCACTAGTCTAGCTTCCTTGCTATTGAGGCCAGGGGTCTAAGATCGTGTCATTTATCCATATAACAGTTGCACATACTCAACCTTGGTATGCTTAGCGGTGTAGCGTTGAGAGCGCTCTTACCAATACAGAACCTACAGAATCGATTCCTGGGAGAGCCTGGTGTCATGTGATGAAAGGTGGTTTTTTCCTGTGGCTTAACATAGCTTTTTCCCGATAACAGTAAAGAGTCCGGATTAATTCCAGTGATGTAATTAATAATAATAATTAAAGTATTATAATGATAAGTTGGAAGAAGAGCCACTCCCCATGTACCAGTACTCATTTCTTCTGAAAGGGAAAGTTCGAATATTGAATTGGAAAATTGGAGGAAAGTGTAATTGTAACTCCCGGACCCTCCTTCTTAAACTATTCATTATCATTCATAGGTATTTTCAGCCAACTGGAACTCAAGAACAACAGTAACCCTAGCTGTTGACCCTGCTATATCAGCACGTTTCTTAAGGGTACAGCCCCAGGCCTGGGCTGTCAATATCTGTGCTCAGTTTGAGTTCTATGGTTGTGGTTTTGGTTAGTACTTTAATACACCGAATCGAAATATGGCGACCAATTTGAATAACTATTGTTCTACACTGACCAGCGACTGGCTAGCGTCTCATACATGTGAAAATGCTTTTATGTTTCCACGTGAACATGAGGCTAGTCAGTCGCTTGTCAGAGCAGAACAATAGTTATTCAAATTGGTCTCCATATTTCGATTTGGTGTATAATGTCGTAGTTAGATTATTGTTGATTGAGTTTTATTTTGCCTTTGGTAATCTCATTTTGTTTCTTTCTTTTGCATAAGTGCACACGTGCAAATTCTTTCACTTATGCCTCTCAAAACTGATAAAATTATTAATTATACAACGTTTTTGAATTATTACTATTTAGAATGTCGAAAGACAATGGGAATGGGTTCAGGATTGATATATGACAAACTTATCAACGCATCGTCACAACTGGATGCCGAACATGGTCCCCTGCAGGTTAGACCAACAAGTGGACAAGGGTGGTGCCCTAAGGTAGGATAAACACAGATCACTCCATATGATCAATACTAAGGCTAGACTAACAAGTGATGAGCGAGTCTTCGAGTGGGAAAGGGAGAGAGGAAAGGAGGGAGGAAGGGAGGGGGAACGGGGGGCGTAAGCGAGTGAGTATGAAAGAGAAAGACTTATACCAAACTAATGACTATATCTAGTGATATTTATAAGTAAAAGCATGACGAATAGTGAGGAGGGAAAATTAGTCTAATCGTCCCTATTGTTTTAATTCATGAGGGATATTTAGAGTAACTGTCTCTCATGAATATATAATCATGAGGGAAAATTAGTCTAATCGTACCTATAGTTTTAATTCATGAGGGATATTTAGAGTAACTGTCTCTCATGAATATATAATCATGAGGGAAAATTAGTCTAATCGTCCCTATAGTTTTAATTCATGAGGGATATTTAGACTAATCGTCTCATGAATATATAATCATGAGGGAAAATTAGTCTAATCGTCCTTATTATTTTAATTCATGAGGGATATTTAGACTAATCGTATCATGAATATATAATCATGAGGGAAAATTAGTCTAATCGTCCCTATTGTTTAAATGCATGAGGGATGTTTAGAGTAAATGTCCCTCATCGCTATTCATCCTAAAGGGATGTTAGCGATTAAATGTCCCTCTGGAGACATGGATTTGAGGTAATCATATTATTACAATACATAACAATATGTTTTGATGTATAATGTATAATACCTCAATTTGCTATCTAGATCTACTTACACAATTAACCCACTGGATAGCACAAAACAAACCCATATATTTTACACTATTCTAGACAACAGATCAAAATCCGTGGCTTCAGATAACCTGGCCTGCCTTTGCTAAGAGACTTACAAAAATATCCACGTGGGGAGTAGGGGCAGGGCGAGGTGGTGGTTACGTTACCAAGTACAAACTGGTCTTCAGTGACAATGGATATGTGTGGACAGATTACTCGGAGAAAGGACTTGTTCGGGTAATGTTAATTCATAGAAAGCAAAATATGAGATTTATAGTATAGAAAATGTTATCCTGACCCCCCACCATTTTAATGGACTTATTCGACGATACGGCGGCCATCTTGTATCGCAAGGCATTATGGAGCATACAGCTATATAACAATTTGTTACAGTAATGACGTCAATTTTTATTAACAGCATACCTTAAGAGAATACCTCAAAAAATGAATTTTGATTGTTGAAACTATATATTTCCCGTCATCTTAGTCTTGTTTTGCCTTCTGGCAAGATGGCCGCCGTATCGTCGAAGTTGTCCATCGGAACCGGAAGTATTCTCTATTAGCATGTTGTTTAGGCTTGTAAATAGGAAGCTAACGAGAACCAGGAGTGGTGTAAGGTTCTATTGCACCACCTTTGAGCGCTGTGCTCATTAGTTTGATTCGCGGACTCACCACAAAATGTGAGTAAAGGTACTAGTCGGTTCTCTCCTGTGCTTCAAAGGCTTTTTTCCGGATTCTCCGGTTCTATTCCCTAGCTCCACGAAAGTTATCCAATAGAACTTTTCGACTTGAGCATAATGTGTTTCCATTTCAGACCACGTAATCATTCCCCAGAATATCATTTCTTTGTTTAACGGTTGCGCATGAGAAGACACTTAGACTAAGGTCAAACGTCGAACTTCACATGAGCCGAAACAAATCACCTTGTTATCCATTTTTAAGGTGACTGCCTACTTTTGAAAATTGATTTAAACTTTTTTTTAAACTTCAATTTTTCGAATTGAAATTTAATGCTGATTCCAAATCTGGAAAGAAAATTAAGGTGTCCCGAGTTTGTTTTCGAGATAATCAGCGTTTAATGAAAGTCTACGCACGAGCTTTTGGAGTAAAAATTGCGCCACCGGAAGTGATTAGAAAAAAAATTAAGATTCATAAGATAATAGTTATTTGCAGACTATATCATTGCACGAATGAAGGTTAGTCAATCATGCTACAACAATACATGGATATTTTCGACAAAAAGACAAAGAGATACATAGATTTGTCATATTTTGTAGTTTCGGTGCTCTTAAAAAATCTCATAAAGTCGAACAAAAATTCCTACAAAAATCTATTTTTTCATGTGTTGCTGATTTAAGCTTTTCCTAAAATGTTGATATAACCTAGATTTTTAAGAGTTTTTTTCGAATGAGCTATTAAAAAACATAGAGTCCCGTGCAAAATTTGAGGGTTTTGCCCTGTTGAAGCTCAAAACGCGTATGGTTCTTCAATAAAATCTTGTAGATTTTTCAGCGGTTTTTGAGCGCGCGCTCATCGTGGGCTCAAATCGAACGTTCAAAAGTAGGAAGCCACCTTAAGTAGGTTCGGCTCTTGTGAAGTTCGACGTTTGAACGGAACCTTTTTCTCAAGACGAGTAACACTTGGTCTGAAATAGAAAAAACATTATGCTCAAGCCAAAATGGTCTATTCAGATACTCCCGTTCGTATTTTAAGAATCGTTTTCAGTGCACACACGATTTTATACAGAATTCGGGATAACATCGCATGCGCACTGCAAACGATTCTTAAACTACGAACTAGCTTATTCGATCTGGCGTCGAGAGAGTCTCTGGTTTGGAAGATTGAGAAACCACTTTAGAATCATAATTGTTGACTGTTGAATAATTTCTTAAAACAAAACTTACGGCAATAAAAGTGTGCAGGCCAATCAAACACATTCCTTTTGTATCTTGTTATATAGATATTCCGAGGTAACTCTGACCCTATCACACCTCTCGTTCACGTCCTGGCTGAACCAATCAAAACACAGTACTTCCGTGTAATGCCGCTGGCTGGGTCGACTGGGGGCAAGTGCCTTCGGTTCGAGTTATACGGCTGTGCAAGTGGTTAGTGACTTGTTTGACTTACTTGCCTTTTAATATATTGATTTTAAACACGTCATGGGTTGACTTTATACGTCATTTCCGGTCTTGTGCAGAAGTGCTCATCAGCCAAATCGCAGTTTCCAGTATATTTTTTGCTAGCTGAGGGCACATGGTGGTCAGTGTTTAACCATCATTTGAAGAAGATAATGAGATTCAAGGAATTGTGCCAGCTGATTTAAACCCGGCAATAGAATCTACTTCAAGCGTGTCATAGCAAAAAGAGCGATACTACTGAAGGGAATGAATGATACGTTCTGAAGTACGACAACATCACCGCACACATACCACAGCATAACCTCTTTTATATCAATCATATCGAAGGTTGTAATGACCCTGTTGGTATGGAGCAAGGCACAATAGGAGACTCATGGCTGAAAGCATCGTCTTTCCTTGACACCCAACACAATCCTACGATGGCTCGACTCAACGGGGTTTCAGGATGGTGTGCAGCGAGTAACGACAAAAATCAGTATTTACAGGTGAATCTTTATATGTATTCCATGTATAATGGAATAGCCAAGTCATTCATTCAGTGGATGTTCTATAGAGCGTTTTCAAGTGATGTCACATCGGCCATGTTGGTGTACCAAAACAATACATTTCTATCCTCCAGGAATTGAACTCTATTTTTATGCAAAAACTGTGCAGAAAGTTTCTATCGTTTGATACACCAATGCTGCTTTGTCATGAGAGTGAAAACGCTCTATTTTATGACTGGAACCAGTAGCCCAATAACGTTCTTGACATTCCTTTACTATTGTTTCTGCGGCCGGTATGGAGTACAGGACATATGCATTACATGGCGTCATTAACAAGAACTATCAGAGTCTTGGGGTTAAGACTCATGTCAACACGTTTATCTAATCTCAGATTGATCTTGGACGGATTTACCGTGTCAGACAAGTAGCTACACAGGGAGCCCAAGATGGAAGTGGTTTTGTTAAGACGTATTTCTTACGTTACTTCCTCAAGATATGGCAATATTATACATTCCAAGATAGCAGGGTAAGTGATTTTATCCTAGTATTGTAGCCTAATATTTTATTTTCTATTCTTTTCTAGCTTCTTTTTTTATTGTCCTCATATTTCTTCGTTCCTCCTTTCCTTTTTATTTTATTTCTCTTTACTGCTTTTTTTTTTTCCTTCCTTCCTTCCTTCCTTACATATATTCCCTCTCATGTTTAAAGACTCTCGTGGCCAATGCAGACGCTACATCAGTTGTGGTAACAACGTTCTACTCGCCTCGACGAGCAAGGCTTGTACAAATCCTACCACAGTCCTGGTCTAACAAGATATGCATGCGAGTTGAGATCTATGGCTGCATACCAAGTACGCTTACTACCATTATCATTGAAGTGCGACCCGCAAAGTTTATGTCTCGTTCGCCGACTAGCATTTTCAACGACCGTCAATCAAGAACATAATTAAAAAAAACAATATCTTGATGGAGATTTTAGACTGAACTAAAAATTTTAATCTAATTCTCTCAAATCTTTAACTCTAAATCTTCTAAATCTTCCTCAAGATATTGTTGTTATTGTTGATATTGCAGTTCTTTGATTGACGGTCGTCACAACGCTAGTCGGCAAACGAGACATCAAACTTTGTGGGTCGCACTTCAATTCAAAAATAATGGTATTAAAATATTTAAATAAGTAATTCCTTTTCAGGCAATAACGTCAAAGCATCAACTGTTCACTTACGAGACCCTACTTAGAGGGGAAGGGTGAGGTTACTCTGTACTCACCACATCTGGAAGTTAAATAATTGATGTCGTGCTTTTATCTTCGAAACTAAAAGACATATCGCAGATATACTTTCTGTTTAGACTTAAACTAAACGTACTAAGGTATTTGGTGAGGTCTCTGATTGAGGAGGTACATTACCGGTCCTTATTTTGGACCCTTGCCCCTTAGTCACTCTACCTTTTTCTTCAAAGAGCACAAAGTGGTGTGCACACACTCTGCTACTACTTCTCTTATTCTTCGCCTCTTTTTTTAAAAAAAACAAAAACATTCATGACAGGCGTGACAGGGATTATTAACCAATCCATGAAAATGGTTGTGATTTTAGATGACATACCAACAGTACAACCGAGTAGTCAACCCTCGGGAAGTCCAATGCCAACTACACCTCCTAGAGGTAAGTATTCCGTAAAATTCTAGTGTTTTGTATTTCTTTATTATTATTATTATTATTATAATTATAATTAAACTATATACGTACCTTTATTTTCATTTATAACCTTTTCAGTCTTCTTTTTTTTTTCTTAATTGAATTTTTTAATTCATTCATTAATTTTCTTTTCTTCCTACAAGATTTGTCATTTGAGGTAAAAATGAAAGTTACTAACATTCCATGGAAGGAAGGCTACAGCGACAGAACAACTACAGACTTTCAGAATCTTGCTAATAAAATCACCACTGAGGTATAATCTGCTTGCAAATAACCTTTACAAACACCTTGAAGAAGATCACAAACCACGTTCACGGTGCACAAGTAATTTAGAGCAGTTTTCGTATGACTGTGAAAAGCTCAGTACCGTAAGCGCGCCGTGCCGTTACCGTGATTATTTTTAGGATTTTGATTGGCTGATTTCTTTGTCGCGCAATGTGATTGGTGTGGCAGTGCCATGTTTGTCCATTTTGGGTGTTTGTTTGGACGGCGAGTACATTTTCGAGTAATATGATTGGTTATGCCTTGCCCGAGTCACGACCGAGTTTGTGCCGTGAGCTTTTCACAAACACACGAAAACTGCTCTAGTATGGCTACGATAGTGAAAGGTCACCACACATCCGATGTCCTTTGAGCTAAACCATACTCTCATCTTTAACCCATCATGAGGTCAGTAAGCAGTCAGTGCTAGTTCGGACAAAGAGCTTGTGACCTTGAATGAATTTGACATGATAATTGTAATTTCGGCAGAATGGGCCTTACTCACGCGGCAGCCATGTTGCATGAAATATACAGGTTGAGGTTACGCGAGTTTAAACAAAGGTTTTTATTCTCATGAAAATAAGCATGGCTGCCACGTGAGTAAGACTAATAACCTACAGACGATACATTTATCATGGGATTGGCTGAACGTTCTCAGCCAATCATTGACAAGATAGTGAGTAAAGTGTAGAATGAGGGATTCTATTAACTATTATTTCTCGATATTGACACGGTTTTCTTTGTTATTCACAAGGCTTTATTCTTGTTATAACCCTCATTATAAATGCATGGTCAATATATAGTTAGTTATTAACCCGGTTAATAACTATATATAGACCTCGCATTTATAATGAGCAATATTTGATAGAAAACCTTCTCAAGTGAGAAATAAAATACTTAATTACCTCGAGCGTCGGCAATAAGCCTATGCATCCCTCGAGCCTGCGTCCCTCGGGATGTATATGGCTTATTGCCTCCGTTCTCGGTAATTAACTCTTACTTAACTAGATTAGTTGTTAATTATTGGTTTGTAGGTGACTGCTTTGTATAATAAAGGCAAGAATGACTTGGCATCGTTGGCCTTTCAAAACGTCAAAATCATCAGCTTCAAGTAAGTTACAAAGTGTGGATGAGGTGGGGGTGAGGAGTGGGGTTTAGGTGGGATAGAACTTGACACCTTCCGCATTTCATAGTAACCTCTGGGCCGATCAAAGTCAGGCTAGGTCTAAAGCTAAAGCTTTCCGTCAATCCCTTATTCCACTGAATTGTCAAGCCAGCCTTATTCAACTGATAGAGTCATGATTTTTTCTTTTTCATTACTGAAGGAAAGGCAGCGTCGTTGTTGACTACAACATCACATTCTTCGCTGACATTGCACAAGACATTGACGTTACTCAAAGGATTAAAGAATCTGCCAAGAACGGCTCGATAGGTAGCCTTACTATTGATCCAGAATCTCTGACCATCACTAAATTAGGTAAGTCTTTACATTAACCTCTTACGTCTTGACGAAGCAGTTTTGAGGGATGTCAATCAAAGAATTTTCTTGATTGACATATGCCAAAATTCTATTTCGTCCACACCTATTTCAGACCATATCACGTGACATATTTTAGAGGACAAGATTATTTGTTTGAGTTGTATCCATATTCATTGGTCTTATCATGCACAACTGTTAAAAAAAGAAATGGTTGTTAAGGGAATGGCACGTGGTCTGAAATGGGAAAACATTAAGGCCGAGGTAAGAAAGGTTTTTGTAGTAAAAACAAACAACGCTTACGAAGATAATCAAGAAATTCTTGCTATTTATTTAGAATTTAGTTTTGCTTACTGTTAACGTTACCCAAGGTAAAGCGGTCTATTAATATGTCGCTTTTCCACAGAGTACTGAGCTCTTTACCCGTAGGCCGTAAAATATTATGCATAAAACATTCAATGCAGTGGTAGTGTGTGGAATTGAAAAAGTGATCCAAATAGACCTCCTCGGCTTGGTGGTAAGGTTTTCCCATTTCAGACCACGTGTCATTCCCTGGAGTATGATTTCTTTATTTAACGACTACGCATGAGAAGACATAGTTATTTATACAAAAATCGTATTTTTAAGAGAATGACACCACGTTGCCTACAATAGGAATACATTACGCCAAAGCCGAGGAGGTCTATTAGTGCGACTGCGCTAAAACGACTAGACATATATCATTCGTTGAGCAGAATCTAAACATATTCATTGATTTCATTTCTTATTCCAGACCAATCAGGTGGAAAAACCAGCGCACAAAAGAAAGGTAAATTCTGATCATGATTTTTTCCCGTTCTCGTGGATCCTGAATGAAGTTTTCGTTGCGAAAAAGGAAAAAAGAACTTCTTCATTAGACTATTTCAAGGCGTGAAAAGGGACAGTTTATCTTTATATATGGTGACGGACGTACGCCAACTCTAATTAGATAATTAATTTGAAAATACCTAAAAAGAGAAAATTGTGCCTTCATGCCATACCCACGAGACATCCGTTGGGGCGTCGTATGGACTTCGGACCTGACGGTCGATTAACTAATAAATAACATTTCAGTATACTGTATGTTACGTAGCTACATGATCTAACGACGGTTCAGTTCTTATTTCATTTTTGATATAAGTAAAATATTGTACCTTTGGGATAGTTCAAATTCCTCCTAGGGAATTGGGAACTACTCCATTATTATGTACTTTTAATTAAGAGATGTCATTCAACCTAGCTTGTGCTTGAAGTCATCTCATTAATATCATCGTTTAAAAAATGTGCATGTAGTACAGAATTTAGTTAAATTTAGTTCTTAGAGTTTTTAGTCATTGAAGAACTGACTTGCCGAAGAGCAAGGAAAAACACGCCGGAGTAAAGAGCAGAAGAAATCTATTTGTCCAAAGGGAAAGTAATCTTCCCACTTCCTTCGCGTGAGAACCCTACCTTCATGCCTTCTATCGCTACCCTTCAGTGGATGTTTTTAGTGTTAACGTACTTTTCTGGAATGTGATTGTAGGTGAGGGAAGTGGCCTGTCCGGAGGAGCCAAAGCAGCTATTGGTATCGTGGTTGTTCTGGTCATCGTGTCTGGTCTTTTAATTCTTGGTTGGTGGTTAAAAAAGAAACACAAGCCTGGAGATCAAATCATGAAGCGTGAGAGCTTTGACAATCCTATTCACTTCTCTTCTAAAGCGTACGATATGGAAGGTTGAGATAAGTTAGACATTTAGTTACGTCCCTAACCTCATATGCATGTCTCTGGATACATGTGAAAACCCTTGATAATCCTATCTACTCATTACCAAGCGTTAGATATTGAAGGTTGAGATAAGTTAGACATTTAGCGGTACCCCTTCTAGCCTCTAATGCACGTGTCTTCGTTGCCTGTGGAAACTTTTCATGCTATCTATTTCTCAAGCAAACAATATGGAAGATCGAAATGTTAAATAAACATTTAGCTTAAGGCCCTGTACTTGATCAACAGAACCCTAAATTGCAATTCAATGCGCAAGTCAAATTTAGTATGCTAATGTGTTCGTCTTTCGTAGTCCCTAAGCCTCCTTTTTGTTTAAATTGCAATGACTAGCATAAAACTATGTAGCACACTCATTCAGCTACCATTATGAGGCGCGTAGGATGGAGGAAGTGCATTTGATGTAAAAACAGAGTCGACAATACATGAGTTTGATAAACAATAGAACCTATCCGGCAAAAAATCCAGCCCTTTACCTAGTAAGGGGAACGTACTCGCTGTACCCAGCTGTCTTTCCTCGCGCCGTTACAGGAAGAGGGGTTTCACCAAGGCTAAGTATGTTGTCCAGCTTGTATTGCAAGCAGAAACCAGGCCTTTTTAAACGTAAACTTGTATGTGTTAGACCTTTAAAAAGTTATAAGCACAGTAAAAGTATAGTAGTTGTGCATGTCCAATTTAATTGCTACAGACTATGTAATATTGCTTTCTCAAATGAAATGCTTAAAGACATTTTTAACAGTTTTAGTAATTAGTTGGGAATTTCATGTCGTTCACTAGTCATTAATTGCAACTAACTTTGAAGGGGCAAAAAAAGCTTTGCTCAATAGTTTCACCTCTTATTCGGTAAATATCGATGTGTTTCATGACTAAAGACTCATCTGCACAGGCTTAGCCTCGCACGAGAAAAAGGTCAACTGTAATGTAAAGAATGTGCAGCTTGAACAATACCAATAGTTTGAAATCCTACACACTTTTAAAAGTACTGTACCTGTGAATAGATGACTTATACTTTGCTAACGAGTCTGTGTTCTTCATAGACAGCGGTATTCATCGAATGCGAAACTGGTGTATTACGCCCCTCACTTCAATCTGCGGCCTCGGATAAGATTCCTGGATGGACTTGGCATCGCGTGCGAGTAGGGATTGTAAGGTTTCTTCCTTTAGTTTTTTGTTTTCCTCCTTCAGCAAAACCTAACAAGTTAAGTAAAATTCCAATTCCTTCGGACCGTACACTGACTTTGATCAGCCCAGAAGTCGTTTCAGGGTTGGATTATGTTGATGCTTTTAAGCCTGGTTTTCACTAGCGACGGAAGCAGAAGCGGAAGCAGAAGCAGAAGCGTAAGGCGTCTTATGTTCCTGTGAAAATCAAAAAGTCGACGGAAGCATAAGCAGAAGGAACGGAAGGTATCCTTTTTCTTATGGTTATGCTTATGCTTCCGTCCTTATGTCGCTAGTGAAAACCAGATTCTTATGCTTCCGTCGCTAACATACAGAAGCACAAGGTGGTAAGCCAATCAAATTCTCGTACTCAGTCCCCTGCACGGGAAACTCCGTCACATTCATTTACACTAGAACATAACGATCTTATGTTTATGCTTATGCTTCTGCTTTCGTCGCTTATGTCGCTAGTGAAAACCAGCCTTTAGGAATTATAAGAATCAACTGTACGAGATTAAACATAACTGGCACCAATTAAGACCAAATAGGGTCAGTAAAAATAAGGTTAATATTTTTCACACTTTGATTATAAAAATCAGAACATTTTATCTTAATCTGAACATTTAATGTCTATTACTAACCAAGGACTAGCTCTGGACCACGTGTTCTCACGCCTTTACAATCTAATACTCGCTCTAACATCAAGTCTAAAATACAATTTTAAATTTTTGATAAAGTTTGATTAAAGGATTTAGAACACACACTGCCAACCCTAAACAAACCATTGAACAAAGTGTATTGCAATACACCTCCTCGGCTCGGGCGTAACGTTTTCCCATTTCAGACCACGTGTCATTCCCTTGAGAATAAAATTCTTTTTTTTTTGAGTTGTGTCCTTTTCGTGTTTTTTGTCATGCGCCACCGTTAATCAAAGAAATGATACTCTAGGGAATTGACACGCGGTCTGAAATATAAAAAAAACATTGCGCCCGAGCCGAGGAGATCTGAAGGTCTATCTATCAGGCCTTTGCCTAAGTCAATGATTCTATTAGAAAATAATATTTCCTTGACAAAGTTTTCGATATCCTTCTGTCTTTAAATATAAAAATAGTAACTATTTATAGAAGTGAAAATAAGGACTAACTTGAAGGGTACTGTTGTGGTCTCTTCCTAGTTGATAGCGTTGATATGATATGGGACTAAAACAGTATTCTTCGGTTAAGTTACTATGATTAACATTTATTTTCGCGAACAGACAAGCGTTTCTTAAAAATAAGAACCAAATTCAAATTTTCGGACTAATAAATACGAGGTCAAGCAGATTTGATGTATTTTTCTAATTTTAGGCAAAATAGTATAAAAAAGTATTTCAGATGATAAACATTTCACAGCAAATAATAAAATAGTTTCCTGAAATTAAAAATATATAATTGCTATCCAAATGTGAAAAGAATTATAACTATTTTAGCTACTAGAGCACAGCTCTCGGAAATTTAACGGTTACTAATATCTTACTAAAAGAAACTTTAAACATTCTTGAAATTCATTCCCAAAGGGGCTTTCTGAGCCGAAGCAATATATTCAACTTGTTTCGTAGCTTTCTGTTCCATTTTTGCATTGTATCATCCATATGCCCAGTAACAACTTTCCATCCTTTCATTCATCCATCCATCCTTCCTCTCTTTTTTAGTTCCCTACATCCAACCAAGATACTTGTAACATCACATGAAGTCACATGACATCATTATATCACATGACTTAATACGTCATCAAATACCATAAAATCACGTGATACTGGTTGCTAGGCAACAAGTCCGGTTCTATTTGCCACCGTAAGTAGGATTCTGAAACGTCGTTGTGGCTTGCTTGAAGATTGGATTCTCGCCCTGAAAGAAAATGAGATAAACATATCGATTAATTAATATTTAATACATAATAAATAGCATTTAAATCTAATTATCAGGTCTTAAGTAAAGACAAGACTAAGAAAATTACCGTGTCCCATTTAGCGTTTTGTCTTTCTTTCTCAAACTTGGCGAATTCTCTTCGATCCTAATATTCGTAAAAAGACAAGACACTTTAGTAAAGGTTAATTTAATAAAAAGCAGAATCTTTATAAGTATGGATCTTACTTGTATAGTGGCAAGGAGTTTCCATATTAATAGTAAAGCCAGACCAACACCCAGTACGCCAAGAATAACGCCTAGAATGACGGCTAATGCTCCTGCCTCTTCAGGACAGACTAAAAAAGAGATACCAAGTTTCAGCGTCGTGGTGAATTAAATATCTTTGAACGCGAAACCAGCGTCATGTCATAGCACATTTCGTATGTCTTTAAAAAACCACGGTAAGGACGTGCTGTCCCGTGACCGTGAAAGGATCGCGTTTGAGCATTTTGATTGGCTGACCAATGATCACCCTGCCCACTCGCGTGTTACAAGTTTTTACAAATGCCGTTAGAGCAATATCATGACAAACGAAAAGTATTCTTATGAACCAATTGGACGAAATTCATAACATCTAGGCTTATGTGCCATGACAACCAAGCCGTTGTCGTGGCAACTATACCAGCCTCTTTAAAGATTATAGTGGAGATCAATAGACAAATGTAAAGATGGACCGGCAGAAAGTACAAGTGTAACTCACCCCTTTTTCTTTTAACAAAGATCTCCAATTGCCTGTTTTCGTTCTCTCGGTAGGCGAAGTAAACTTTACAGTCATCTTCATCTGTAAACTGACACTGCTCACCCATTTCTGTTCAAGAGATAAAAACACGTTCAAAGTTAGGTATCAGCATTGGTTACAACATTTGTATAGGAAATCAAATGGCTGCGAATGCTGTTTGGAAAAAATATCTAGTGCTTTTTTCAAACTGAACAAGAACCCATTTGATGTCCTTTTGATAATATGACCATCCAAAAAAAATATATCAGAAGTGTTTTGAAATATTTTTTTTCAGAGAAGATTTCGGTTTTCCCCAGAGTGATTTCAAAAAATCAACAATTGATAGTCATAATATTACTATATGTTGTTATAGGCCGTAAAGAATCATGCAGCGCAAAGTCACAATGTTGCACGTTGAGGTGACACGCGCGCGCTTATTAAGTCGCGTTCATTAAAAAGGGCTGTTCTCATGGAAGCAGAGGTGCAACAAACGTGCCGTATACCGTGCCGTGTAATACCATAATCGGTAGAGAGAACAGCACTTTTAGTATTAACACTGGAATAGGTACCAACCTGAAGTGATTTCATCTTTCATGATGTACACCGCATCTTTACACTGGGCTTGACATTGTGCAGCATTTAGTTTACCGGTACCAAACACCCAACACTGCACACAGTCACGGTTCTCAGCACACTTTCCTTTACAAGTCTATTAATCATATTTAGATATCAATAACTATCTGATAGACTCCTCCAGTACCAACTAGACAGGGTTTTTTGGAGCACTTCTATTAATCATATTAAGATATCAATAACTATCTGATAGACTCCTCCAGTACCAACTAGACAGGGTTTTTTGGAGCACTTCTATTAATCATATTAAGATATCAATAACTATCTGATAGACTCCTCCAGTACCAACTAGACAGGGTTTTTTGGAGCACTTCTATTAATCATATTAAGATATCAATAACTATCTGATAGACTCCTCCAGTACCAACTAGACAGGGTTTTTTGGAGCACTTCTATTAATCATATTAAGATATCAATAACTATCTGATAGACCCCTCCAGTACCAACTAGACAGGGTTTTTCGGAACACTTCTATTAATCATATTAAGATATCAATAACTATAATATAGACTGACTTTTGACCCTTTTATTCTCGACTTACCGGACAATCATCACAGAAGGTTCCTTTATAACTGAGTGTTGAGTTACATACACATTTACCACATTCACATGTGCCTCGTCCACTACACAGTACCTGCAAAATACATGAGGGGGTAACTTTGTCAGTCATGAGGTGTACACAGATGATTAATTGTACAATGAATGGAAATTACCGGGGTAAGAAAGGCAGAGAGTATGGATGGATGGGCAAAATATAGGAAGGAGCCAGGGAGGGAGGGAGGAAAGGTAGGAATGAATGAACGGACGGATGTGTACACAGGTGTACACAGATGAGCAGAGGATGTTGGAGGATGGGAGCAAGCATGCGATGGATGAATAGATAAATGAATAGTGGAACCAAGGGGCGTATTTTGAGACGTACTAACTGATAGCTTGTTCATATACTAACATTGTTTTCGTTGAGACATGGTTTAGTATCTTGGGTACACATACAGTCCGGTCCTGTCCAGTTACCCACACAAGTACATACTTTACAAGCACAACTACCATGTTTAGGGCCTGAAAAAAACAAGCAATAGCGAAACAATCACCAATTAGTCCAGAGCAGCTTGACAGAGCAGAGGTGAGCAGCGAAGATGGTTCTGTTAACAAATTAAATGACTCAGACGCCGAAAAATCACTAAAACAGTTACTACTGCAAATCAGAAGAGCCATCCACATATCATTTATACATTCAAAGTTTCAGTGGTGCTACCCAAATATTCCTGCAACTCAAGATCAAATTCTACAGTACTCATAATCAGAAAAGGTCATAATATACAAGGAGTTAAAACAGAATTAGCTAAAAAGTCGTTCTATTATAAAGCTGCTGTTTTATGACCTTAATGATGACTTGAAGAGCTGCAGGTCTCCAATACAATTTTTTTAAATTGTATGGACAGTAATCTCTCGGTTTTCCACCGTGCCTTAAATTTGAGACTTACCATTTTCCATACATTGGTTCACTGGTCAAACACAAAGCGCTCAAGCAAGGCGCCAAGGTACTTTAAAAGGATTATTCAAATTTGAACCTTGCAACCTTGACTGAAATGCCCACTGAACCGATGTATGGAAAATGGTGAATGCGCATGATAAATCTGTTGCCCTGCTGGCAGAGTCTCCCTTGGCGATTCTTGGCAGAGAAAGTCTGTATCACTACCCTGCGAGCAGTCTCCTTTTACCGTATCACATAAGAGTACAATAATTCAGGAATGCTTACCTCCACAGACGAGACCAGAGATTGGATCCCTTGGACAGTCCATGTTAGTGCACTCACAGTGATCCCCATAGATGATCTCACCAGGAATCTAGACACACAAAAGAGTGTTTACAGTGCTGTAACCATAACAATAAATACACACACACACAATAAAGTCATACGTTTTTCAAAGCATTTCATTGTGAGTAGAGGAAAAAACAAGCACAAATAGTCTTCTTATCAAACATTTTGTAGCATAGAAAACATTTACTACTCTTTTAGGAATCACTAGAGGATATTCATTTTCTTACTTCCTGTCTTGTACATGCTGGGGTTCATAACCTGTGATACGAAAACATGTCTCACCTTGCTCTTACTGCAAACACACTCGCCACATACACATTCGCCACGTCCACTACAGACTTTAGCAGTGCCGTTAGCCCTGGAATAACGAAAAAATATAATACTTGAACTCCTGTGAAGATATTCTACGCAATAATCTGTGGGAAATAACTCTCGAACAGCAGCTCGAACCTAAACCCCGCCCATCACGTCACCTCTCTCTAAACCTCATCGCCGAGTAAGAGCAATATTCATTTTCACAGTTTCCTGCGCCATCTTGAAAGGTAGCCGTGCCTTTGCATCGAAGCGAGACCAACCGCGACCTTGCAAAAAGAGGTCTCTATTATTGCAAGCTCACCGTTCGTCTCGCTTTGATGCAAAGGCACGGCCACCTTTAAAGATGGCGCAGATAACAGTGAAGGAGACTATTAAGTTTATTTCTTCATCGTGCGCCGCAATGTATACATCAAGAAAACCATATTATTAACACATTCATACCCACGATTGTCTTGCTTTTACAACACAAGAAAGTTATCAAGATTTAAGGATTTTATTTTTAACTTTGTTAATGAGCCTTTTTTTAGTTGGATCCGAATAGACTACTTTAGCTTGGACGTAACGTATTCCTATTCCTGACCAAGTGTCATTCCCTTGAGTATCATTCCCTTGTTTAATGGTTGTGCATGAGGAGACAAATGAATATGGATACAACTCAAAGCAAAGAGTCATATACCCCATTCACACCAAGGCTTAAACATGGTTTAACATGGTTTAAAGTGGTTTAACTAAACAGGTTTGGAAAACTATCTACGAACACTGTCCAATATTTGGTGAAATAATGCATGTAAACTATTCTTTGTCTTGCTCTGATAATATTTTAGAAAGTTTCATTATATTGTAGGTTTCTAGTTTCTCATTTTTTTTCCTAATGAAAGCACAGTTTAACTAAACACGTTTATGTGTGAATGGGGTTTTATTCTCAAGGAAATGATGACACATGGTCTGAAATGGGAAAGCATTACGCCCAAGATAAAATGCCCCATTGATTAGAAACAAGGTGAAAGATAGAATTCTATATCACCCACACCAGTAGAACATTTAGGATTTAGAATGATTATGATTTGATTTGATTTAATTTCGATGACTACTTACGTCTTACTGTTGCCGTGGTTACCAACGGGCGTCTTCTCGTCTCCAAGCAACGGTTCGGATACATTGCTTTCAATCGCGTGTTTTAAAGTTTAAATACAGAATGAGTTGGGCGTTTTAAAAGTATATATTTTTGCTTATTTTGAAAAAACAAGTCAGTTACACACTTTCTTCATAACATTTAGTGTCATTATTATTATTATTATTGTCAAATTAGTATTTTGTGACCAGTTAGAAATTTAGATTAAAAGATTTCTTTAGGAACTTGACTGTTGATCATTTGATACATGTATCTGAAATCTACAAGAGGAAATGCAGTTGTCTCTATCTTCAGCTTTGTTCAGCTTTGTTCAGCTTTTGATAACCGAGTGGACCAAGAAATGAGCTGAGAGGAACGCCAGCACTCCTTTAATCTTCTTAATATGGCATTACATTACATTTTACTTTATCCCTTAATTAATATATAGAATCGAAATTTAAGTTCTTGACATTTTTTAAAATGAAATTCAAATTCTTGACATTATTGATAATTATATATATAAATTTATAAATATTTAGCTCAGCAAATGCAAAGTCAATAGAAATAACTAGCAGATTTGATGCTAGGATGGACACTTTTGATGCTGTCACATTTGACTTACTCACTTATTTGGTAGTCCATTCTAGAACTGATTTAGGAATAGGATTAAAGGTTCTGCACACGTCACATGTCGAATAATCAGCGAGTCTTTAGTGAGGTTTGAGGTAATACCCAGAAAAATTCCCAATTTTGATGGGGTTTTTATTTTATTTTATTTTATTTTTTGTTCATTGTTTATTTGTTGTTTTTTTTAATGAGTTTTTATTTCCTACATTTTCTGAGCTCTGCTGGACTGATAAATTGCCTCTAAATTCGCTAATGTTGAAATTAATTCAAGTAAAAATGATATTGCTTTAGTTCTTACCTCTCGCAGCGACTAGTATCATCCACATCTTTAATCGGGCAGCCGCAAAGTCTTCCTCCACTACGAACAAAACCAGTATGATTAAGAACATAGGAAATAAGACAATCGTTGCCAAAAGTAGAAAAGAATCTGCAACTTAGCTCGCAAGATCGTTTTCAAACCTTTCGCTGTAGGTTACACGCTTCAATGCTCCATGCAAGTTGTGTCGCAGCACCGTTGCGAGAAAAGCTGCAGCGAAAATTGCTCCGTGTAATCGCGCCTAAGCAACTTGCCAAGAACTATTGTGATAATAGTTGGCAAAATTCTGATGTTTGTAAACACCAACTAGAGCTATAGGGCTCACTTACGTTTCTTCGTTACATTTGCAGATTCCACATTGTAGTGTACCGTTAGTGTTACAGATAGGACTCTTCACAACCTAAAGACATTAAAGTATAAATAAATTTAACGAATTAGTTTGAGACTAGTTTGACGTTTTCATGGATTAAGGGTGGCTCAGCGGTAGTATACTCCCCTCTAACCTCAGGGATCTCAGTTTCGATACCCATACTCGACATCATATGTGATTACTCTTCCTTGATTCGAGGGTCGTTCTTTGGGTTCTCCCGTTATCCTTTCCTTATCCACACTAAAATCTTATTCCATCTACGAGTTGGCCGTCCGTTGATTTTGCTCAGAGGCTGTTTCAATAAAGTTCGCAGAATTTTCATGTAAATAATAATAATTAAGACCAAAAACCTTCAGAAGTTTTTTTTCGTGAACGTCAGTAAAAACCGGCTACTCTGCTCATTTGCTTTCTATCGACATGTTTGACTGACTTCTTCACTACTGAAAATTGTCAGGAGTTGATAAGTACTTGTAATTAATCAAGAGAGGAGATAATGATTCTTACTAAATTTTGTGGTTTCTCGCATTCACAGTCACATATGTACTCCAGTTTGACATTCACGTCTCCGAATGCCGTTTTCAACGAAAACCTGAAAGATGAACAAATAGTATTTGAACTGGGGTGAATAAATGAATAAATGGGAAATGAAAAAAATGAATGAAGTGAAAGAAAATTGGAATACAATGTGAGCAGAGATTTTCTCTCTGCTATCCTGGCGGGTAGAGAAAAAACCTCTGCTCGGACTAAGGCAAAGTCGGAAAAAATGAATAAAAGAATAAACCCCTGGGGATGGAACGCCGGCGATACTTCGCAGAGGTGAGAGGTGAGTGCACCAGGCTTGGATTTCAATATGTGTAACTTACCCTGGTTGTTTATTAGAACAATCTGCAGCTGTCACTGATACATCAAAAGACACCTGAAAACATTTCGCAACAACAAAGCAACATTATAAAGCAATAGAGGTTTAGCACCATCTCGTGTCCAAGCCTAAAATACATTTTGGGCTGCCTGTGGTTAGATGACAGAACAATAAAATCCCTTTGCTGTGTAATAAGCCTGAAGCGAGATGACGTTTTACCCCCGTCTCTAGACCATAGTAGTTTTTAAAATTCTTTCATATTAAAATTTTTGATTCCTTAGAGAATACAAGAACAATACTCATAATTAAAGAACAAAAGCAGTGTGAAAAGGATTATGGTCTAGAGACGGTGGTAAAACGTCATCTCGCTTCAGGCTTATTGAAATACTTTCTCATGTAAAACGACTGTATTGTTCCTGCCATCTAACATGGCTGCCGTCACGTGGTGATACAGTAAAAAGAGGAAATGATGAGCAGGTACATGAAAAAAGGAAACTAGTGTATTCAACAAACCTCTTGTCCTATCTTCACACCGGTACAGGTATTTTCACCTTCACGCTTACCATTTCTGCGAGTACAAAGAATACATGCATCATATTCATATCTCTGGAGGAGGGGTAGGAGAATGGTGCGATTAACATATGAAAAGGTTAGCTGTCCTTTACATTAAATGCATTACATTTGTGCAGAACCTCTAGATTTTTTATTGGAAAAATTTGTGTTCACAATGTAATCAAGAGTGTTAAAATTCCTGACCACTAGAAATCGTGTCTATATTTCTCGAAAGCTCAAATAAGAAGGTCGCTCGCAAAATATTCATGTAGATATCGCTTATGCCTAAGCACTCTTCTGCGAGCGTGCTGGTGCTCTAAAATTTAACTCGCAATTAAATGCGAACGACATTTTTCGCCCAAAACCCTTAATATAGCATTTATCTACACTGATAAAGTATATAGTCTTCCTTACGGGCAGTTAGCCGTGTATTTGATCTTGATGCCTTCTGGTGCGTTGTCTGTGATCGTCTGGGTTTGAGCAATTCTCTTTTGATAAAATAGAGCAGCAATAATGAGGTAAAGACCAACAAGCTGACAAACCATAGTATAAAAACCGCAGTAGAACACAAACAGCGGAAAAGCGGAAGAAACAGCAATGATTATAGCCGTATACAGCAGCAATTACAAACGACGACAGCAACAACACTGAAGACTATCATGCACTAGGAAAACATCAATAACACCATTGTCAACAATACTAAAATCGATTTATGTGGACTTTAATCAAATAAAGGGTTTTTTTAATCTTTTTTTTTCTTTCTTTCTTTTTTTTTTGCTAGCATGTTTTCGACTGACATCAACAAAAAAATCAGTTTCACTAGGCTAAAAAAAATTTCTGGTGCGTACATATGAATAACTCGATGTAGAGTGGTTCCTGCTCTTACCAAATAAGCCTCGCGTACAAGGGGCACAACATTAGAGGAGTCGTTGTTCAGTCTTTGTGCAACTGCTCCGGTCTCGCTGCCAAGAAAACTGGCCAATGTCTGTAATAGATTCAAATAGATAACATTAATAGAACTCTTTCATAATGTAGACGATTAAAATAGGGACAGCGCTCTATTTTCCTTTCCTCTTCACTAATAAACGAACCTCTATAATACGGGCACTCAGCTCTGTTCTTTCAGTGTCCGTAGTACAGAGGTTTGACTGTATTACTTAACCTTACCTCGTAAACACCAACTTGAGTTTTAGTAATTGCAAATATTGGAGCCACTTGATTCTCTAGAAGAATTTCGCGGACAGATCCAACAGACGGAAAATCCTGTCAAAAAGGAAAATGTTCATTAAAGAAATTGGTCATTCATATTGTAGAATTTAGGACCATCATCCTGCAAGCTCACAAACGGTTGCGTGTGGCTAAGGCAAAGAGATGAAATACACGAGAGAGCCCCCGGCTCCATTATATTAAGTGCTAATTATAGTGTTTCATTTTAAGCTAAAGAAACAGAAAAGAAGTAGTAACGAGTGAGTGAAATCACGGTAAATAAACCTCTTGCTTTACTGGCAGAGCATTTACCCTCCACCGACAGTTATGTTAAAACATAAAGTTGAATATATAAAGTTTTTTAAAAGTTTTACACACAGTTATTCTTTAACATACTTAAAGTATTTCATAAAGTTGTTTTGAACGAAGAATGCAACTTCACTTAGACATGCCCCTGTCTGTGTGTTACAAACCATACTAGACAACAGTATGAACACAAGCGGTGGATGGTAAATCATAAGAAATTAGCAGTTCAAAGTCCCTGATTTAGATTTTTTAAATCCCAACTTAAGACAGTTTCATTTCATAAATATTTTATACGAATTCGTGACGTATTTATATAAAATTTGTTTCAAAATGATCATGGAAGCATAAATAAAGTTTGAAATCACTTTTTCAAGTCTTTCTTTACAGCGTTCGCTTAGATCGCTTATTCACTGTGATGATCAACACATCTATCATAAATAAAGTTACAAATTGCAATACTAAGATTAAAATGTCGTTTTCGTATTGAACAATATTAATATAATGGTATTAAATAATAAACGTACCAGAGTAGTTGAAGCAGCGTAAGTACCACCCTCAAGATGACATTTAGCATCATTAGGAACTACAACACCGGCAAGCTGAAATCACAATACAAATGATATCAAAAATATATATATAGCATGGGCGTGTTGCGTGTGAGATGAAGGGAAGACAAATAGAGACTGATAACATGACGCTCAGGACTGTGGGATTGGTGCGTGTGAGATGGGGGAAGACAAATAGAGACTGGTAACATGACGCAAGGACTGTGGATTGGTGCGTGTGAGATGAGGGAAGACAAATAGAGACTGGTACATGACGCAAAGGACTGTGGGGATTGGTGCGTGGTGAGATGGGGAAGACAAATAGAGACTGGTAACATGACGCAAAGGGACTGTGGGATTGGTGCGTGTGAGAGTGAGGGAAGACAAATAGAGACTGGTACATGACGCAAAGGACTGTGGGATTGGTGCGTTGAGATGGGAAGACAATAGGACTGGTACATGACGCAAAGGACTGGATTGGTGCTTGGGATATGAGGGAAGACAATAGAGAACTGGTAACATGACACTCAGGACTGTGGGATTGGTGCGTGTGAGATGAGGGAAGACAAATAGAGACTGGTAACATGACACTCAGGACTGTGGGGATTGGTGCGTGTGAGATGAGGGAAGACAAATAGAGACTGGTATCATGACGCAAAGGACTGTGGGATTGGTGCGTGTGAGATGGGGGAAGACAAATAGACTTGTAACATGACGCAAAGGACTGTGGGATTGGTGCGTGTGAGATGGGGGAAGACAAATAGAGACTGGTAACATGGCGCACAGGACTGTGGGATTGGTGCGTGTGAGATGGGGGAAGACAAATAGAGACTGGTAACATGACGCACAGGACTGTGGGATTGGTGCGTGTGAGATGAGGGAAGACAAATAGCGACTGGTAACATGGTGTAAAGGACTGTGGAATTGAATTTGTGGACGAGTTCAAATAGAGCTCTGCCATTTTGCGTTCTTGAATCAACGAGGTCGAACCCACGAGGATTTTAGCAATATAATGTACTCTGAAATGTTAAACGCCCTTATCCCCCGTATTAGCCGTATTCCTTACCAGTCCGTCTCCAGCAAAATGGTAGCCAGAGTCTGTACACAGGATTACCAATCGTCTTGCATCGAGTTTACTTTTCCAGCCAATTTCCTACCGGACCCAACAAAGAAAGCGTTACTAAGGAAAGTTTGGTCATAATGATCGCAAGTGTAAAATTTCTAAATCATGCATACAGAAACAATTATTGGCGCGCACTTGTTTGATGGTAAAATGAACGTAAACTGTCAGAGAAAAGCAAATATCTTCTGTAAACTCGCGTATATTTGGATTCTTTGCACAGATCCTTATGAGTACAGAATAGAAGACTATTGTTTACTTCGGGGGGAGAATGACGAACACCACAATACCTTTTCACATACAGCGACTTGTACCAGTGCATCTAAGCCCCCTTCGGGACGGTCAACGTTACCAGAGATGTTCAGTGAGCCCACAGTTTGCTGAAATTAATGAAAAAGTACAAAATTCTGAATTAAAAATCTGAGCTAATTTATTCGTTGTTTGTTCTCGCGCGTCGGGTAAAGAGTAGAGATGCAATGAGTACGATGCGCTGTCTTATGATGGGTCTAAGCGGTCGGCCCGACAGGGGGACAACAACTAAAATCTACTTAGCTACAAAAGACGCAATTCATACCTTGGAAATTCATTAGTTAGTGGTTACACAATGATCCGGTAGAACATCACCGGTAGTGGCTGATGTTTCTAACAAAGTTTGGCATATACCATAATGGAAGGGGGTAAGGTCACGTGACCTTTTATTGCCTATATAACCTAATGGCCTTTTATCGTAGGGAAACTTACAGGGGCCATTGCTTGATTGAATTGACTGACTTATTAATCCATGATATGATGAACTAGAGGATTTCGCCTAAATTGTTCAGTCGTTACTAGAAGCTATATACGGAATATATTCTCCATATATATTCCATATATTCTCATCTTTGTTTAAAGAGGATAACACTTGACAGTAATTCAATTGGTAAACTGAGGTCCTCTTTTAACGTCCAAGTTTATTAGAAACGGGACCGCCATTAACGTGGTCATCCGAGCTACGTGAAGGTCTAATTCACTGCAGATGTAAAGGCGGCACCTTCTCCTCAGTTATTTCAAAAACCTGAGTGTTGTTCCGCCCGAGGCTTGAACTAAGACCTCCCGCACAACAGGCCGACGTTTCTACCAGAATCAGAATGTTCGCGAACATGACTAACTTGCTCTATATTGAGTGTAAAGGTGGCGTACCTCAAAGTCAATGGGGTTCTCCGACAGTGGAAGCATGTTTTTGAAACCAAAAGCAGGTACAGATTTTGGGTTACTAATGTCTGGATGCATTAACCTGAAGATAAACAAACAAACGTTATGGTTTGTATCAGTTTATATTAAGAATCTTCATTGAGTGATGAAAACAAAACAAAAACGAAAGGAAACAAAATAAAAGGAAACAAAAGCAGAGCAAAGGGTAGCAAGGCAAAATGAAGGCAAGGAAAGTAAACGAAACGAAAAAGAGAGAAGAGAGGAGAGGAGAGCAAATTGGGTTTCATGAAAACCGAGTTGATAGCTAATACATATCGAAAATTGATAACGTTAAGAATATATAGACAGATTATGAAAAAAATATATCAATTACCCCCAAAAATATTATAGTAATTAAAGTGTAAAGGACCAACAGACGAAAGATTACTCTTAAAAGATTTTAAACTATTGGACAGTCTAACACTTTGGGGTAACACCGTCAAGACCTGTTGCTCCTTTACTGTCAATAGGATTAATGATTTTCGTAAGTTCATCAACTGATGTGTGTCGTAAGGTGAATGTTGAGCCAATTCTTGTTAAATAATCATTATAAGCAGTCGGTCCATCGGGAATTAAACAAGCTGATTTAGTCTCAATTTCAGAAAAATGACAATTACATACTTCAGCTATTTCCTTCGAGTCACTCATCGATGTATCACCTGTTTTGATAGATGTTACATTAGAGCCAGATTTAGTCCTTCGTGAGAGGACTTCATTAATAGCTTTCCAGACCTTTGGGTTTCTTTGAATTTTGTGCAAAATGATTTTCATAATATGACTTCTTGGCTCTTTTTATCTCGTTGTTGACGCGATTTCTAATAGACTTAAAATCACTCCAGTCGTTCCCTCGAATTTGGGAAGGAATGGAAGAAAAAGAAAAAGAAAGCAAAGGAAAGCAAAACAAAATACAACAAAGGGTACGTTAGGGTCAAAAATTGAGAACAAGATGAGTACTATACTTACACTGGAGGGTACGTGTCGATATAAGGAGCCAGCGGCTTATCAACAAAAGCACCAAAGCCAAGACGGAATGACTTGGTAATTCCTGACATCTCCTGGGCTGGAACACCGAAAAATAACAAACATTTGAAATGAGGCATAAGAGAATATACTCTTAAAGTGTGTAGATATCAATCGAGGAATACACAACTCTATGATCTTTTTGGTTGCTATTACATATTGTTTAAGGCCTATTTACACGGCACGATTTGCCGCGCGCGACTTGACGTATACGGCAAAATCAGCTCAAAATCGGGTCGTGTAAATGGTCCTACGACAGACGTACGCGGCCTCAAGTCTTGTCGTATCATTTTAAACTTTGGCTTAAAACCCTACGACATGCCGTAGGAAAATGACGTAAATATGACGATTTTGACCGAGATTGGGACTGAAACTAGTTGATTCCAAAACAGATTCCAAATGGCGGATTTCCATGAAAACGTCTTTACCGGTAATTAAACACGAAGTGCAAAAATACTGAATGATCTCATCAAATAACAAGGTAGACATGATCATTTACTGCACTTCACAACTGTGTATAGTGGCATTTCTACAAGAAACATTTGCTGTAATGACGAGTAAATTGCTCGCGTTTTTTTCGTGTCCGTGCGACAAGTTGTGCTCGTGTAAATGGTACCAAACTTTGTCGTATACGTCAAGTCGCGCGCGGCAAATCGTGCCGTGTAAATAGGCCTTTACATGTATGTATATAGAGTGTGGCCTCAGTTTATTGATTTCTACACATTTCAAAGACAACTTCATTCTTCTTGGATATACTCTGTTAACGAAAAAAGTTTTAGCGTTGCAAGAGTTCCAGCATTGCCAAGGGACGAGCGTAGAAAATACCGGAAAATACTGAAAGTTTACATGAAGTACGTCAAATGGAAGACGTTTTAGTTTCAGTGGAGAAGATAAAGTACGATATGCTGTAAAGCGGTTTTGGTATGAGTGAGTAACATACGATACTAACCTACAGCACGTACACGGTACGACATGCCGTAGAGCGAATTTGGTATAGGTAAGAGTGGGTACGTACAGTACTAACTTACAGCACGTAAACGGTAGAGCGGTTATTGTATTACGGGTAACATACGGTACTGACTTACAGCACGTACACGGTACGACATGCCGTAGAGCGGTTATTGTATAGGTGGAAAACACTGATACGGTACTGCCTTACAATAAGTACACGGTATGACATGCCGTAGAACGCTTATCGAATAAGTGGTAAACGTAAGGTACAGATTTACCGCGCGTACACGATACGACAGATACCATAACCTTGATGGCTTCCCAGTGTCTTCAAGTATGTTTTTTTCAAGTAAATGACCGGATCACAACACATAGTTACGACAATTGTACGACTTTGCCGCATCGCTTCTAAAACGCTTTGGGGAGGGGGAAGGGAGGAGGAAGGGAAAGGGCCGCTACGCAGGCTAACGAAAACCGCTCCAAAGCAAAAATATTCACCTTCCAACAATTGTTGCTTTTGACGGAAAAATAATTCGTATATAGTTTTTTTGACGACAAGATTTGCTGTTCAAAGTAGTTCTTCGTGAGCAGTTAAACCCGGAATAACGTCGAAATTGAAAAGCTCTACCGTGAGGGGGGGGGGGGGGGGGGGGGAGGGAGTTTTTTAAAAGCGAAACGATGTTTTTCTCAGAGCCTTATCTTTCGATTTCGGCGCAGACGCTTCCGCTCATTGCATCTGACCTAAAAACACCAAGGCTCCCCCAAAAAGCTAAACTACAAGGAAAGACAGTTTTCAACGTCAACTTTCTTAAACTGCAACTGAACCCAAATTTCTCGCATTGGTTATCAAAAGATCTTGAATTTTAATTAAACACTGTGATATTTTTTTTGCAATTGGACAAAAGCCTGATTTATAGTGAATTTTTGAAAGCATTAAATTTTCACGAAATTTGGGTTGACATCCGAAATCCGCGGTTCTAGTCTGGGCCTGGATCGAGCCTATTGTGACGTCTACGAAGGTAGGAGAGCGATGCCTGTGTTGAGGAGATGTGGAGAATAAACACCAAAGATTTGTGAAAAGAGAGCTTTTTGAAGGGTTTATTTAGCAAAGTTGTACCAGTTAACATGCAAAACCAGTGTGTTGTTTGGGGTTGTAGTTTTACCCCAAACGCTAAAGAATGAATATTTTTATTTGCAATCCTTGTTTTTAATGATTTTCGGCCAGAAGCAAAAAGACGGCGAAGAACCTGGTTGAAGTTTGTCAACCAGAAGCGAAAACATTTCTTCGAAACGAAGGGTTCCTCTTTATGCTCGAAGCACTTTAGACCAGAGGATTTAACGATTGCCTGGGCACGAAAAGCCACAATGAATTCCTCGCCTGAAAAGGAATGAAGTTGGCGTCTGTGTTCATCCTTCATTGCAAGCTGGTGTTGAAAGCCATACAACCGGCCGAAGGCCGGGAGTCCATTCGCTATTTTACTAGGAAGCTAAAAAAACTCTAAAAAAAACTCCACTAGATTGCATTTTTCGTTACTAAAACTCTACCTTTTATTTCAAAGTCATACTTTTAGTCATCAAGCGAAAGCGGGGATAAAAGTAAGCCGTTCTATTGTCATAGCTTTCGATTTGTTTGTTGTCACACAACGTCGAGAGTACATTCGCTACTTTACTACGAAGCTAAAAAACTCTAAAAACTCTCCACAAGATCGCTTGCTTTGTAGCTAAAATTCTTGCTTGACATAAACCCTTTTATTTTGAAGTCAAACTTTTAGTCATCGAGTGAAAGCGGGGATAAAATAAGACTTCGTTTCTCATAGCTTTCGATTTGTTTGTCACAACAACGAGAGTCCGATCGCTATTTTGCTACGAAGCTAAAATAACTCTAACAAACTCAACTAGATTTCTTCTTTGTAACTAAAACTTTCTATTTGTCAGAAAAGTTCTTAATTGAACGCAAGATTCTATTAGTCGTCGTTGACTCGCACGTAACTGAGGAGATGTAAATATCCACTCTTAGGCTAGGTTTAGATTTAACTAATCGACATCTGCACATAAATTTATGAGTTTCGAGTTTTTGCCTCTGGTTATGTTGCTCAGTCCACTGGTCATTCGCTATGGATTCATCCTGATAGCCTTCGTCTACATCATCCAGTTAATCTTCTTCTGAAAATGAATTGTTTTATTGACGCGAAGCTACGTGACAACCTGTGTCTCTGCGAACTCCTCCTCAAGGTCCAATATTTCGCCATTAAAAGAGTCTGATGAGCTTTCAGTACCCGAACATCTTAGTGACATTTCTATTATTGCTATTTTAAAGAATATTGGTTAATTTTGTACTTTACAAGCAATAGAAGAGAGCGACTTAGCATGAACAATGCCTTTACTTTACTGTAGTTTTGTATAGCATGCTTATCCGCGTACCTTAGCTGACGTCACTCGCTCCAGGTCCCTAAATTGCACGGGGAACCTCCAAATTCGGAAAGAGCGCCAAGTTCAAATTTTTATTACGAATTCAGAATTAACCCAATTCAAAAAATTCTTTTTGCATTTTGGGTTTGAATGTATGCAGATTTTAATCAAGTTCCAACATTTTTGGGTTCAGTTGCACTTTAAACCTTCATAATACGGTCACTTCTTTAATAAGAACACTGTCCGTTTTAAACGGGTTCTAAAATATTGTTTTAGTAGTTATTTTTATGCGTTACCTAGTTTTTTGCCTAAGGTCTTGACTTGCTGAACGTCTTCCAACATCGATCCCGACAGGTCCATAAGGTAGTAAAGATCAACAGGGTAATTCTCTGGCATTCGGACTTTGACATTGAAGGTAGATGGTTGTCCTAAATAAAGGTAAAATTCGTTTATCAAACAACAGGAGTATAACATATCTGGTTTATATAATCAGGTGTGTAATTATATTTAGGGATTTCTGCTGTCGGGGTATCTTGAAAAAAAAATTCGCTTCCACGGATTTTAAATTTAATTGGAAAAACAAAATTCAGTATTTAGATATCATACTTAGAGTAATGAAAAAATAAATAAATCGTCCTTGTTTTTCGAGGGTAGCACTTAATAAACAGTGCCTAATAAACCTTTCACCTGCGTTCCAAGATCGAAACGAAGTTTACAATTATTTTATTTTTCATTTTTTTATGTGAACCGATCTGTGGGTGAATTTTAATTTCATTTTCTTTCTCCTAATGATTTCCTTTTATTGATCTTTGCCTACAACTAACTCATCTAAACATCGACCCATTTATTCACTCATATATTTATTCACTCATTCATTCAGTTGACATTTTCTTGAGTGTTAGACATGGGTCACAAACACTCATAATATAACCATCTATCCATTTATTAATTCATTCATTTATTCATTCATTTTAGTGCACATTTTCTTGTGTATTAGACATTGGCTTCCATTTCAGTTTACATCTGTCACTAAACCATTACAGTCAATCCAGCAAATAAGGTAAGATCAAAACTACTTCATTGTTGTAGAATTTGTTTCCAGAACCACTTAGCTTAATGGAAAAAAGGAAAAGCCTTGAGGGATGTCATTCAAAACCAATTGATATAATGAAACTGCAGCTTCAGTCAATGATGACATTTGTCAATATATTTTACCAAATCTATAAATCAAAAATAGATTGTTCCTGAATTTCCTTTTTAGATATGAAACACATTCTCAAGTTATGATATAAGCTTTACAAAATACTTTTGATCGTAAACTAATCTTCAAAGATATAATTTAAGGAAGACCACTTAAAATTTATTTATTTAGGGATTTATAAAAAGCTTGTAAATGCCAGAGAGCAGACAGACTTGAAATACCCCTGACACCTTTTTTAAATAATAAAATTTAATAAAAAAGAATCGAAAAATAAATATAAATGTTTTGCTATTCATACATTGAAAAAATGGTCAAAATCCATTCGCTTAGGTGGGGGGTTACCTGGACGTAAGCGAAGAGTTAAATTCTGTGGTGCAACTTTGATTTTGTCATCAAGACTGTCCACCTAAAGAAAAGTAGGTTTGTCAACAGAGACAATTTGCAATGTGCTAGTTCTAATTAGGAAGAATTGAATCCAAGCTCTTTGGGTTAATGGACTTTTTTTGAGTGAAGTTTTAATTGCTTGAAACCAAATACATAAACATACATAATAGATATTAGTGTCCTACAACGAAAAATAACAACTTTAGTGTCGCTATTAGGCATAAAAATATGTCCAGTAAATGACATAATGAATAATAAATATATCATGCTGAATATTGAGATGGACAAATCTGTCTGGACTAAATATTATAAAATGAAGTGAAATAAATAAAAGAAAAAAATAAAGTTCACAAGAAATGTTTTCCCTAGTCATAATAATTTTCTCCACCATAAAAACAAAATGCCAGTAGGAAATTTAAATTCAATCTTTATAAGGGAATCAGCCACACCCTGAGTTAATAAGCATTGTGGTTGGAAGAAGATAAAAAGTTGTTTTTGTTCAATTAAGGAAAAGAAAATCTTTCTTTTTTACACATCAAGATCAGTAATTATAATGGCATGGAAGCTTAGTCACTGCCAAAAATATTTCACTGCAGATTAAAATTATTAACTTTCCCTTTATGCAAGTATAGCCTTGTAAGTATATTAATAAAAGAATATTATTAAACCATATATACACGTACATACAACTACTCAAGTGTAATTCACATATAGTATAATGAAATGACGTACATGAATATTTAAAGTATGCCCAATTACTTACTGCTTTGGCATTATGTCCAGATAGTGGATTCGATACATTTTTGCATTTATTTTCAATATGTTTCTGTAGTATATTACATTTTGGTGTTCTTTGACCAAAGTAATTCTGCAACAAAAAATGACCATAATTAATCAGAAGTAGGTTTATTAAGGGTTTCTATTTTTCTTGATTCTTGCTTGCCTGTTTGCTTTGTTTTTATTCATTCTTTTATTTTTACCATCACTGTAAATAAAAGTCGAGTGTGGTGTGGTAGTCATACCCTTGGCCTATTCTCTCTTGGGTCTTAACGTCAAGGACCAAGGGTGCAATTAAAATGTATTTGTCTCTTAACTCTGGGATCTCAGGTTTGATTCCAATACAGACTCGTACTCATATGTACAAATTAGGTTCTGTTGCATCTCTCACTTGATTCAAGGGTTTTTCTCTGGGTTTCTGTAGAATTGTGGAGTCACAGAATCCACAGTTCTAATTTTTTTTAAGTAGGTACATGTATACTTATTTATACTATATTTACCAAATCTTGACACCAGGCACACTCTGGGCTTAGTCTAATACAGTCACCACATGTAAGCTGTTTCTGACATTCTTCAGATATATCTGCAACAACTGAAACAAAATATGAAATTATAATTTAAAAATAATAATATAGATGTTTACAGCATACAGAGCTTTTAAAAAATTAGATAAAGGGTTTATAATTTCTTATGTTGTATTACAGAAAATGTATTTATACTCTAGTTTGAGGGTGTGAAAAGTTTACAGAAATATCATATGTAAAATATAAAAATAGCATAACCTGGCAATAATTTACCATGATTCAGCAGTAGCACTATGCATGACAGTGAAGTGAAAGCAGATTTAAGATGTCTCACATGAGATTCCTTAGATATTAAGTGACTGTATTCAGAGTGCCTATAAACCATCTTCCTTTTGCCTTAGCTTAATAGCTCAAAGATGATCATGGGTATAAGAAATAAAGACTTACAATCTATAATATTATTATGAGGGGTGTACATAAATCAACATTTGCATATTAATGTTTAATGGGGACCCCCCCCCCCCTCTCTCTCTCCCAATTTTGTTTTACTGAATGTTTTTAGTATGAATTCTTTTTCTAAATGTTGAAAATAAAAAAAATATTTACTTCATAAAAGATGGAGGATCTACAGTATACACACTGAATGAAAAGTCTAGTCATCTGATGTTCTCAAAATTTGTTGCTAGAAACTATTTTTAATGTTCCATATCAAATTCAAACTAAATAACAAACATGTTTTTTAGTTTTGAATACTTTTCTATTTTTCTGTACACTAAACAAGTTGGCCCTCACACCTGTATGGCCATGAAGGGGTTTTCTTATATACTATACACACTAGCTCAAAGGATGATTTATAAAATGTTTCTCTTGCTGTTAATTTTTACTTAAAGGACGATCTTTACTGACAACATTTTTTATATTTTGGTTCATGATATCATAATAAATCAAACTTCAAGGAAAAAGCAAACAGATCCTTTAAAGATCGGAGAAAAAAAATAACAAATGGAAATTTGAGAAAAAATGTAATTATTTCTGAGAAATTATTTTTTCCAATATTGATCGGGAAAATTTCAAAACCCATACAACCATACTGTATTTTATACCATACAATTTTATTTTTGAAATCTTCTTCCAAAACTACATAATATTTTTTCAATTTATGCTAATGAAATGCTATCGAAAACATGTTGACAAAGATATCCTATTAAGTAAAGGGGCTTTGTGAAAATTATTAAATACAGGAAGTAAATGGGAAGAGGAGAATTTCTAGGGAACAATAGAAAAAATGGAATAACTCCCCTCCTAGAAAGTATACAAGTACTAAAGTATACGATATTCTTGAAAGTATAAAACATTTTTAATCAGATCACTTTTTAATTCCTAGTTTTATATATCAACTCTGAACATCGAAGTCTCTAACATAGCAACAAATTACACAAACTAAACTAATCTTCTTGAATACAGATGTCTAAGAAGGAAGTATTTTAAATCTGTTTAGTGGGGTGCCACTGGAGTTTGATAGGAGGCTATTACTTTTCCTCACAAACAGTTACACAGTTATGCAAATATATTTCCACTTCATTCATAAACTACAGTATCCTGGCAGGAGTCAACCAAACACCATGGGGGATGGGGTAAGTAGAGGAAATGGGCATCCAAACAAATATATTTAGAGGATGTAACACAATAAAAATGCTTATCAACACATAAACACCCCAAAAACAAAAACCTTTATTTTCTTGCAATACCTCCCAGCCATATTTCTTTCTTTATACTTTTAGCCATAAATAAGGTAAAGACATATTTTCATACAGAGGTACATATTAATCTGATATTCCATTGAAATCTGTTATAAAATATGTCTTCAGAAAAATATTTTTTAAATTACTTTAATTTAAAAAAAAACAAATGTTATATGTTCATATGCTAAATAATGAAATGCCAATCAATAAAGGACAAGAAATTTGATTTTATCTAGGTATTAAAGTCATAAAGAAGCTCACAAATGATA